>VZTF01001612.1:2447489-2519735 GCA_013397755.1 Cnemophilus loriae | reverse complement strand
AAAAAAAAAAAAGAAAAGAAAAAACAAGCCATGCTTCTGATGAAAGCAGCTGTCATTCAGCACTAGGACTTGCCCTTCGAACAGCTGTACTTGATCTCAAAACTCTCACCTGCACAGCATGGTAGGCTGAATCAACTCAGCTCTTTGTCTCACTACCTCAGATAAGCCTGTCATCAAAGTGAAGAGATAAAAAAGAGACAATCATAACTCTAATGTCATTTTTGACAGAGGAAGCTGTTAGTCAAGTAGCTTTAAACTGTTTCTCCTCTACAAGTATCGAGTGACGTCCTGGCACAGTGACAAGAACTTATCACGGTACTTTTTAATACGAGAAAGAAGGAAAAAAAAAATACCAGAGCAGATGTGTCATCATAGACACACCTTTTAGTGGACCTTCAAAGTGAAGAACTGGAGAGGCTCTTTTGTGAGACAAGTGTCACAACAACTCCATCTTCTTAGAGGTGCCTACACAGGCCACTGCAGACAGCATATAGCAGATTTTAGAGGTAACTACGCTGACAAGGAATTGGCCAAGAGAATGTGCCAAGAGAACAGGTTTCCTAGGGCCAGATCCTGAACCTGCTACTCAGGCAAAATGCTAAGTAGTGTAGGAACTGGTCCAAAGGCAGCTTCCTAATAAGAAACCGAAAATAGCTTGCTCATCATAGCTGGCATTCCAGGAAAGGTGAGGAGGAGAGCGAGCCCCAAATGTAAAGACTGGGCTGTAGCAAATTTAGGCTGTTGGCTACTCACAAGAGTATCGTTAACCAATCCATCACATCAAATAATTATCAAACCTCTATTTCTGTGTCACTGAAGTTCTACTTTTAGTAGTGAAGCAGCTTCAATAGTAGCATTCGCATTTATGCACTGTGTTAAACCCAGGGATCTGAAAAAGCTTTAGAAATTATATCCATAACATTCTGGTCAGACGGAGCTTTTGCGTACAGAAAAATGCTTATGCTGGAAAAGCATAAGCACAGCCTTGGGCCTATGGGGCCCTATGTTGATATAAAAAGGAGATGAGTTGGACCTAATTCAAGACATCCATAGTAATTTTACACACCTAAGCTGCCTTGTGACTTGTTTACCTGCCTGAAGCTCCCACAGTGATCTTACGCAAAACCGTCAGCATCCAGGGGTTTGCCTTGACTGGAAGTTTTTGTTTTTAACACGAAGTGTCTCTTCTATTGGTTTCAGCTGCATCAAGGTCAAGGAGAAGAATAAATGTCACTGATTTTGACTCCTAACCCTTTAAGTTTTGACTTAAAAAGTGCCTAAAATATACATGCAGGCAGCGTTAACTACTAGTTACATATGCCTGTAGCAGCATTGTACGGATAACTCCAGTACCACATCTCACCCTAGTGTTGGATCAATGCGCCATAAATTAGGTCTCTAAAATTTATGTGTCTCATCTAATCCATGGATCTCAGCTACACCTGGAGTCAGTGGAAAGAGTCAGAAACCTCCATGAAATGACTGACATTGCCTTTTGCAGGGAGGATGCCTTGCACTCTGCCAGGGCTGAACTCCCATTTGGGATGTGAGATGGCTCACTTAGGTTAGACATGTGACATTTTGGTGGCTGGTGTTAGATGTGATGAGTCCCATCCATATTGTCAGATATTTAAATGTCGTGAGGTCCTTTCAGTGAACTTTTAAAAAAATTTTACAAACCTCACACATCATAATGGTGTATAAGATACCATGTTATTATGTGCCCATAAAATTTAATTATGCACCTGGGAATAACAAAAGATTGGAAAGGAATTATTCCACCACCACAGTATTTTCAGTTTGGAAACCATGTAGTAGAGCGTATCAGAAATTTAAGCACAGTGCCTGTAAGAAATACCCTCTGAAGCACCATCGCTTGTCATTGTGATGGGGTCCCAGTGTTGCATATGAGACTCAAACTCTTATGGCCAAGCCAGGGTGGCAGTTCAGTGACTTGGTTTTACATGAGGCTGTAATGGAAACACCACACAAACACAGAAAAATTTTGTGCTGAGGTTGATGCTGATTTTTCTCAGTCACCTATTAATAGAATGCACTGAGCTTTTCTAGGCACTGCCAGCCCCAGCAGTAGCTGCCCTTGCTGGCATCAGCAGACACAAGTCAGAGCAAGGGTCACAGTCAGGAACAGAACCCTTTCCTACCCCACAGTACTGCTGGCATGCTGTGTCCCAGATGGAGTAGGAGGTCTGGCTGGCTCATTCCCTGCACTGCCCCATGCCTGCAGAGCAAGGGCAGAACCACTTTGGCTGATCCAAAGGGAAGGGAAGAGCTCCCCTTTCTGTAGGTGCTGGATCTGGATGTCCTCTTGGCCAGCGGTCAGGCACATGGGGAACTGGACAGCTCTGTGAACAAGGAAGGGCAAACGAGTACTGGGTGCCAGGTACACTCTGCACCAGTCACCCTTTCTAATGAACCCTCAACATGCTGAGGGGCAAGAGAACTGAGTCTTGGATAATTTTTACATCTGATTTGTGAAATGCAGGTCACTCAGCAAGGATGAAACACAATACTTCCTAAGACCGAGACAGAAGAAAGGTTATTTCTACTGTGTCATTGCAGCTAAGCCACAGGAAGCTGTTGAATCACTCTGCCAGCTTTCCTGAAATAAAATAGTTTTAGTTTCCTTCATGCAGTGAATTTTTACCTTACACTTGTGAATTTGAGCCATAATTATCTTATCTTATCTGCAGGGTGATTAAACAGCCTATTCTCTCCCCCCTTTTCTGCTCCTCAGCCGGAGCTTTGCCCTCCTACAAAGGTTCTTGCCCAGGAGCATCCTGCCTTTTCTTGCTGCTGGTGGCTTTGCATACATGTGATGGACAGGAGCATGTTTGGGAGAGTTTGCTATTTGGGCTGGAAAACCTATCCAGGTGTTGAGTTTTCACTGGCAGTGTCATCATCGAAACTTGCTGTTTGATACCATACATTTTGTTCTTCTGTGGATTTACTCCCTCTGCATTTATGCCAATTTAACTTCATGATGCTATTTTTGAAATCACACTAGATCAAACCCTCCACTCAGTTTCTCTTGCATAATCACTGTGGGGCAGTGTGCATATAAATGAGGGCACGGTTTAGCACACTGTGTATAAATTAATGTGAACTTAAATATTAAGCACAGGTGACTTGCAGTTTCCCTCTCACATAGGCAGACTCTGCTCTGAAATGCCAGTGAAATAATTACCTTTAGGGGGGTGCAGAACTCAGCAGTTTTCCCACCTGCTGGTGCAAGAGAGTGACTTCTTTTTATGTCATTTTTACTGTTGCCATCTATGGCCAGCATAGAAGACAGTGATGATGTAGACACAGGGTTTACCCACCTGCTAAAAGGAAGACATCAGATATGGCTATAAGAAAATTGATGTAATGAGTCGATTTTACAGGTTTTTTCAGCCTTTCCTTTCTGATACACTTTTATGGTGGGTTGTTGGGCTGAAAGTAGTAACTCAGGAAAACAAAACCAAAGCCAGATAACCCCACATGTGTACACAGACATTGCCAGTGGGATTAATATCTGTGTGTAATGAGTTTGGGTCTTTGGGCAGGCAGGGGCCGCTCACAGGTAGGGCTTTTTCCTCATCCTACCTTGAGCCAGTCAATCTTCCCTGGAGCCTTGGACTGCACTGAAGGAGCCGTCAGTCCATCACTGGGCTGTTACTTCCTTTCCCTCAAGTCATTCTCCTGCCAGGCTGTTGCTTTGTCTGTTATGATGCAGCAAAGGGATCCTTTCTATGTCCATTTGTCTTCCTTGAGCCTTGAAGTCATCAAAACATGTATTATGTAGGGAGTGTTTTATCCCATATTTCCAAAACATGACAGAAGAGTGGCTACTTTCTTATCCGTGCTGTTTGAAAGCTCTGAGTGACTCCGCCAGCTCAGAGATTGCCACAGTCTGCTTTGTAACATCAGAAAGGAGAATGTGGCATACCCTTAATACTCCCTGAAATACACGATTCATCTGCTGTTTGAACTTTAAACTTCTTAGCCCAGAAATAATGCACATAATGTAAAACATAATTTGCAGCTCGAGGCCTGGGTATATTAACATTGAGAGTACTGACAGCCTTGTGGCTGCTGCTGCTCACAATCAGATCAATGGCCAGGAAAGGACCTGTAGCTCCTTGGGCTCCATCAGAAGCTTCCTTAACAGTGCTACATGTCTCTGAAGAAGCCAGAGTTATTATACACCATTACCCATGTCTGTGGGTGATACAAACTGTGCATGAGCAATGCTGTCTTTGCTGTCTGGTGTTTCTGCCTCGACCAGATCCTCCTGCAGGCCCAAGACTATATGCAGACTTAGCAAGGTCTTAGCACCTCATCATCAAAAATTACCCAAAGACTACATAGACTCAAGGCTACCTCTGATATCAAGCAAATTGCTCTACAGCTACGACAGCTAGACACTGAGGGGGCTGGTGGTGACCCCTCTGTTTGAGCCCTTCAGTCCCTTGCAATGTGGCATGAAATGCTGCTTCCCTGGTCTGAGAGTGATCCAAACCCACTGGCACTGCACAAGATGTGATCCAGTGATGAATCAGATCAACATTCCTCCACTCAGATGCATGAGATACACAAGCAAAGTTCTGCCCATGAAAACTTTGAATGCTAGCTATTTGGCGGGGAGAGCTAAAGAAGTCAGAACATCAAGAAATCAGAACCACAAATTCAAGCTCTCTGGCATTTGGAACTACTTCACAGAAAGCTACATTCTCGCCGCCCACTCTCCAAACACACTCAGGTGCTGGCATTTTCACCCAGACTAATTAACAAATAGTGTGGCAATTAAATCACATGGCCTCACCATTGAGTTCAGAAAACTCCCTTACATCGCCGCAGAGTATAGCAACATAACTCATAAAATTATTTTATAACAACAATTTAAGTGAAGCAAATATCATGAAAATACAACACAAATGTGATAATTATTCTAATTTATGTGATAACAATGTTACGTGTAGACTAAATTGTCTTTCCAAGTCCATCCAACTTTGAACAGCTTCCCTGCTCCACAGATGTGCCTCGAGTATCAGCAGAGTGTGTAGAGATGCATTGGGTGACTTTTCTAAATCTGACTTTGCAAAGCTTCCCATGGCAGTCTGTGGGGAAGCAGCGTTTTTGGAAGGTCTTCCAAGGAGAGATTTAGCTGCCAAAAGGCCTTTCCCATCTCCCCAAAGAGCAAGGAAGAGTGAGAACAAGGTGGTCTTTGCTCTATTTTGCCCTTCCTGGCTGGCCAAGCTGTTCCATTAATTTCAGCGCTGCCAGACTTCATGGTCTGCTTCCCCATGTTGTGTTAGTTGGTAAGAGCCAGGAAGGATAGACCAAGGCCAAGCTGTTTTCAAGAGCAGCCCTTGTGTGGTTCACAACTCCAGGACCCTGCATGTAAGGGAGGGTGTCTGCTATATTTGGTCTGCCTTCCTGTTCCTCAGATCTTGACGCTTGGACAGCTGCAATGAAGATAAGAAAAGCCTCAGGAAACTAGAAGATGCTGATTTGGAGAAGGTATCTAGAGGGAGAGGTTAGTACACAAACAGACTGAAGGAAAGCAGAAGAGTAAATGAGAAAGGCTTGGGGTAATTTTTTTTCTTATTTTTAAAGTAGGATTAGTTAGTGGTGGAGAGATATCATTTCTATGACGGGAAAATGAAAAAGTCCACTAATTACATACTACACGAACATGAGTAAGCCCAGCATTTTCTGAGTCACAACAAGCAGTTATAGAGTGACAGGGAAAACTTTTTAAGTGATGATTCAAAAATTTAAAAAGGCATTTGGAGTCATTGAGCGTGCAGAGTTAGCCCAGGTAACCACATGATCTTATCATTACTACCCTTCATCTGTCTGCCGCCCTCTTCCCACCTAGCGTTTGATACACTCACTTGTTGCATCTTGTCTTGCAAGTGGCATGACTTCAATTGCACTGATTGTGTGCATAAAGTTAAACATGCATGTAAATGTTTGCAAGATTGGAACCTCAGACTATAAACACTGGGAGAGGGCTCATCTCCTCCAATGTAATCATAGAGGGCTAGATGCAAGGGGGGACTCAGACATAAGAATTTTTGTGTATTTTACAGGAGAAATTACATAATTATATTTTACTATTTTTTTTTTATTCCTTTTGTCTTTGGTTATTTATATCACCCTCACTTCCCTTTTGCGCTCCTACATTTCTTTAAAAACACACGGTGGCAGAAAAGCAGCTGTAGGCATTTAAACAATTCCATTTGATTTCAAATGGAAGGGTTAATATTGTGTATTCCCTTATCTGAATATAGTTCTCCCAAGGTAGCTACTGTGCTAATATTATACCAAATTACGTAGGTGTTGCATGAGGCTGTAATTTGCACTAGAGGTTTAAAGGTTGTTATTATTTATTACCTGCATTACAGCAGTATCTGAGAGTCTGGTGGGGAACCAGGGCATTGCATTCTGCACAAACACAGAGCAGGAGGAAAGTCCCTGACCTAATACCAACCAGGAGCTCCACAGGCAGATCAGAGAGCATCCAGGTGGGGCCCAGGGCAGCGAGCCAGAGTGGATTGGGCTGCCCTTTTCTGGGAGACTGGGGATGTCGGGGTGTGAGTCTCTTCAGGCAGAGGAGAAGTAGCCACCTGCCAAAACAGGCTCGGATGGCAAACTTCCCAGCAATGGGGGAAGCAGTGGCAAGGAGTGAAACTTGCTGAAAACAATTTTTAGCAGAATATTCTCAATAGCCAAGAGAAATTTCCTCTCAAAAAGCCCAGTCTCTGACCATGGAGCTTGCCCTACAGGATTAAAGGTAGCACAAGAATTAGGACAGAGGGAAGGGTGCAGGAGACAACAGGACAAGACTGGTCAGCCGCACAGACATGGTGAAGGTCATGATATAAGATGCTGTAAAAGAGACCCCTCTGCCTTAAATTCACAGAATGACTCACTAACCTATAATAACATTACCTAAAAGTCATAGTGAGCTCTTCATCTTCAAAGCACTTTACAAAGATTAACTAATTAATTTCACTGTCAAATCTTTTGGAGATCTAGTAATGGTATTTGGCTCTACCTCAGAGAGCAATTTTTTCCAGGTACTGGCAGGGTAAACATTCATAATGATATAACCAGTGGGAAGAACGTTTTTAGCACTTGAATGATATTTTAATGAGAGACAAAGGTTAGGAATTGACCCTGGACCAAAGGGCTTCGCTGGGCCACTCACTTGGAGGTTGAGACTCCCTGTTGTTCCTACACTGGTGCCAATGCAACAACTCGTGTGGCTTATGCATACTGTATTTTAGGAAAACCCAACAAAAATGCCAGTTATTTATAGATGTGTACATGGGTAAGGGCGTTCTCAGGTTTCTGCCCTGTGTTCTCACATGTGTTGCCATGCTGGTGACATGGGCTGTGGGATTGAGCTCACCCTCAGCCATGAAGTTTAACAACGCCAAGGGCATCTGGGTCAGGGCAACCCCAAGCACAAACAGAGTCTGGGCAGAGGATGGATTGACAGCAGCCCTGGGAAGAAGGACTTGGGGGTGTTCATGGACAGGAAGCTCAACATGACCCAGCAATGTAAACCCACAGCCCAGAAAAACCCAACCACATCCTGGGCTGCATCACAAACTGCGTGACCAGCAGGTTCAGGGAGGGAATTCTGCCTGTCTTGTATACTCTGGTGGGATCCAACTTGGGTCTGGAGGCCTCAAAATAAGAAAAACATGGACCTGTTGGAGACAGTCCAGAGGCAGCCGTGAATAGGGCTGGAGCACGAGACTCCTCTCCTATGGATGAGAGAGATGGAGTTGTTTAGCCTGGAGAAGAGAAGGCTCTTGAGAGACCTTATAGCACCTTCCAGTGCCTGAAAGGGGCTACAAGTGAGCTGGAGAGAGGCTTTTTATAAGGGCATGGACTGGTAGGACAAGGGGGAATGGCTATAAACTGAATGAGGGTAGATTTAGCTTAGATATTAGAAAGAAATTTTTTGCTCAGAGTGTGGTGAGGCACTGGCATCAGTTGCCCAGAGAAGCTGTGGCTATCCCATTCCTGGAAGTGTTCAATGCTAGGTTAGAAGTGGCTTTGAGCAACCTGGTCTAGTGGGAGGTGTCCCTGCCCCTGGCAGGAGAGGTGGAATGAGATATTTAAAGTCCCTTCCAACCCAAACCATTTTATGATTTTATGATTTTCACTCCTGGGGACTCACTACCTCTGTCTGTCACTGTTCTTCCCACCATGGGTCCAGCCTGGACCCCCTGCCAGCCCTACACTCTGCCACTAAGAATAAAAGCACGGTGAGAGTGCAGCTCCCACAGAGAAGTTTCACTTTCAGCCTCCTGGCTACCTTGCAAAGAGACAGAGTAACTCCCAAAGGCATCTCCTGCCTCCCTATCCAGATGCTCAGCTAATGTGGGCTCGGCATGCTTTGATTTATGGAGGCTGGGTCTGGCTCAGAGCGTTCTTCCAGAACAGATATATTGGCTGCAGTATTAAAAATTCACAGCAGCAGCAGCCCAAATTAGGCTGAAAAAAGTCTTCCATGTGGACACTGACAGGAGAGAGATTTTATCACTGTAGATTATGTTGCCCAAAGAGGTTGTGTATCTACAAAAGTAGAAAATCTCCTACTGCTACATGCTGCTTCAGTATTGTGAGGACCTGCTGGCACTGCTGTGGGGACAGGCACAGGTATAAAAACTGGTGACTTTCTGTGTGCTAAACCAGATCTTCAGTGTTTATCACAGGCTGAGAGCTGCTGTTCTAAACTAGTTCCTTTGTTTAAAAATAATATTTGACAGAGACTCTCAAAAATTAAAAAATGTCAATACTAGATCATATGTTTCTAGCCTTTATTCAGCAAAGTGTTAGGTAAGTACAATAACCCTCAGACTGCTTCTCCAGGAATAAATTATTTCTCTTAGACTAACAATTAACAGGAAATGAAAAAGTTGTTGGTGCAAAAAAAGATACAGCGGCAGGTCTGGAAAGGAACTGAAAAATTATCTGTCTCATTTCTCTGCAGGGAAGCAATAACACAATATTGTCACAGATAACTTGGAAATGAGATCTTTGATTTCTAGGAATGGAAACGGGTAGACAGAGATGTCACTGTGTCATGGTCATTCCATCTGATATGATCAGGATTATGTGCTGTGGCTGAAAAGGAACTGCACAGGCTGCTTGTAAAAGTTTGAGACTTGGGGAAAAAAAATGCCTGAAAGCTGGTGACAACTCCTCAGACCAAGGGTATGTCAACTACTCACACTTCACATCTCAGATGTAATGATATAAAAATGTTGCAGAAGTTCAAAATATCTTGTCAAAACACCTTGATGTCTCTTTTTGCACCTAAATCTCAGTATTGTTTATATTATCCGTGGCCCAGTACAGACCTCATTTACAATTGTGAATCTCATTCATCAGGTTAGCAGAATCAAAATCCAGGGCAGAATTTCACGCAGTTGAAGATGTATATTGCTAAAAGTTCTCACCTTTATTTTCCAAGTTGCTCCAGAGAGTGAGGTGTTTTGGGAACAGTTTTTTGCAAATGCCGTTACACACCACACCTTAAGCCTGCTGCCAGCTTTTCCTTAGTCTAGCAATGGCACAAAGATGCCATTGCCAATCACAAAACCAAAGATACCCATGAATTCAAGTATGAATTCAAGATCCCCCCAGTGACCTCAGTGAGATTTTTCAGTGCCAAGAAGGGACAATTTGGGTGCAGAATATTTGATAACAGCTGTCTGTGTCTCCCTGGGTTGCCTAGGAACAAAGAGCAAATGACATCCATTTTGGGACACAGAAGGTAAAACTCTTCAGGGCATTCCCAAACTCTGAAAACCTCTTTTCTGCAATGAATGAGGTTGTGCTGCTGGATGAGGAGCTGTTGACCCTTGCGTGTCCCCTGTTGCCGGTGCTATCTTGGAATGCAGGGAGACTCCAAAATAAGAGTGTAGTGTTTCTTGGTGGCTAGGAGAACAAATCTTTCAGCTTCAGGAATGTGAAGTGTGGTTGGAGAAAGCCATCAAGTAGCGACAGTAACAAAAACGCCAATGGCATCTGTTATGGATTGTAACAAAGAAGATCCAGCTAAAACACACAGGATCATTCTTTCAGTCAAGACAACCAGGACACTGCTGCACATGTCCCTGAAAGCTGAATGAAAGAGCAGCGTTAGAGTTATACAGAGAATTACAGCAAGGCATCTGCAAACTAGTCCTTGTTCTAGTCTACATAATGCCTGTGTTGCAATTCATATCTAAAACACAGCCTCTGCATCCCCAAACTCACGTGCCAGACCCCTCAAAGGAGCAGAACCTAAACTGGAGGCATCAGCTATTAGTTTTCAAGAGAGTTAGTAGCAATGCGTGCTAATACCTTGGAGTTCCAGCTCCCTGAGCTCCCCTCCTTCTCCTGCCTTTTTGTATGCATTCTGCACTTCCCTGCTTCAAAAGAACTTCAGTTTTGTACTGTTTGATGACCAAACTGTCAGCCCTGGTGCCACTGCTGAGGATTGTCAAGTAGGTGAAAAGCCACAAACCCTGGGAGAAAAGCCATCCCTGTCTCTGTGTCCTTGCAGTCCTAGTTCAGCAAGCCACATAATTACAGCCATCACACCTATGGCCATTCTGTCTGCTTTGCTGGGATGGTTATTGCACTGTGAATTATGAACGTGCTTATGCTCCTCACTGTAGCAGGCCCCAATTCACCAGCTTACCTGTCACCCCCACATTATGGATCAAGATGGGAAAAAACTGGAGTCTCCTTATTGACTTTGATGGCGCTAGGTATGAAACAGTATTCTGCTGCTTTAACCCCCCCTGCCCCTCCAGAAGTTTATCATGGCAGAAAGGTGATGCCTTGCAGTGGATAGCTACAGGTGCACCCTTCTAATCAGCCACTGCAATACAGGGCCACGATATGCAAGAAGCTAAAGAACAATGTCACCCCTCATCCCCCTCCTCCCTCTTATTCCCAGCCCTGAGTTCACTGAGCTGCTCAGTCCAGCGGAAATTTGGCTCAGGAATTGCCTTATTTCTACGTTCAAGACACTGTTTCACTCACTGCTCCCTTTCTGGAGAAAGCAGAGCAAAGTGCATTAAGAGGTGGATTAAAGAGAGGAGGGAAGATAAATAAATAAAAACTACATATTTTCATAAGATTTTTTTCAGTATGTTTCTTAAAAAATGTGCTGAATAAGTGATTTACCTCCAGTCTTAGAACTGAGAGGTTTAATGAAGCTGACATTTCTTCCCCTCCAATGTTATGTCAGACTCAAAACCTTTTCAACTTATAATAGATACGTATGGTAATAGATAGCTGAATGAAAGATCAAACAGACATTAAGTACTGCAGAAATAGCCTGGTAAAAAGATGAAGTCACCCTCTAATGACACTATTATGACATACAGATTAAAAGAAGAACCAGTAAAAAAGAAGGATGATAATGCTATTGTGTTACTCCACTAAGGTATTTTACCAGTAAAATGAAGTTACTTGCTTTCTGCATCTATTCACTCATCTGACTGATATTTTAAGGGGAAAAAAAAAATGTGCAGGAGAAAAGAACTGTTCTTGAAGGAGAAAAAAGCCCACCAAGCAAACCCTACCTGTATTTGGGGTTGGTATGTAGTATCAGATGAATATTGCATTTCAAGTGTTTGATCCTGTGCCTCCAAAAACTACAAACATCATAAACCAAAATTAAAAACTTTGCCAGCAGTCTAGTACACATAGTAGGTTCAAACTGAACCCCCTTGAGGAAAGGATAATTACTACCTTGTTGTAAAGCAGATGCATTTTTGGAAGCAGATGCGTGCAAGGTGACCATACTTTGGGAAACCACATTTGAAGTAAATATTTATTTGCATAACAAATAGAATACTTTCTACCAGCCCATTATGCAGCTAAGATTAGCTCAGACCTTTATAGTGACACTACACAGATAATAAACTGAAAGCAAATTTGAGCTGGTGCAGTTTTGCTGGTTCCTCAGCTGTCCAGCCCTGTGTGGGTCGAATGGGTGGAGATCCATGTCGCTTTGTGCCTGCCAGCAGTAAAACCTCTGAGACAAAGGGTCAGAGGGCGATTCCAAAGCACAGGATCAGCAGGATAACTCCTCCTCACAAGGGGAATATCTTGGAAGTTTGCTCGAGAAGGCTGAGGCTTCTCTACTTTGTGTGCTTGTGGATAAGACCATCTCCTGAGGAGAGAAGTGCTCATGGACACAGCCCACCTCTACTGCAACCTATTTATATCTGCCCCACAGACAGAGGACAACGTGATTCAGATGTTAATCGGTTCCTGGCAGCATTACAGAGCCTCCTTGAGTAAAAAGCAATCCAGTTCTGCAGATGAGGCAGAGGGGCTTCATTGTACCCTCCTACTGCAAGTGCCTAAGTTAGGCAGTGACTGCTGCCTTCCAGTGTCTGCACAGGGAGCTAAGATCCAGCAGACCTGGATTGTAGAGGTCCGGTGTCTCTCTTCTTTATGGAACTGAATTGCCATAGCACTCATGGCAACTGAGGCCTCTTGTAGGTGGTCTGAACACAACCCACATTGCTGGGGTGCTGGGCTCTGCCTTCCTTTACTCCTCCCCACGCCATGAAACCAAAACACCATCAATTTACTACTAGCTACTAAGAAATGAGAAGCTGTTTCCCCTCTGCTTGCCTCAACACGGACTTTAAATGCAATTCCCGTCTTAGAAGAACCTGCAGAAAAGGCACTGCAGAGTTGCACGTGGGCTCTGTCCCAAAGAGTGCAGGCTGCAGGTTCCCACTCTGTGTGGAAATGATCATTTCTCTTCTAGCTGTCCATGCTGTCTGGCCAGTCTAGGATGGAAACCAGCAATACATCCAGTCCTAGGTGGCTAGGACTTGAAAGGCAAATTCTACACTGTGGCCTTTTACAGCCACGTTTGCATGTGTGCCCAGGAGTGCAAGGAGGTGACATTTTTTGCAATGAATTTTCAGAACAAAGCGACACTGGTAGACAGCAGCAAGATATGTTCTGTTATGTTCACAAAGCATTTCTCCCTGTGCTGCGGGAGCAGCACATTAATGAAGCAGTCAATACATGGCTGCTTTTTTTCCTGCCCTTAACTGCTACCAGAGGCTGAACTGGCTGAGTGAGCTGGGTCTCTGTAGCTTCCCTGGTTCCCTTTGAAGAGGTTTGCCTCTGTGATACAGCAGCACTGCTACATCCACAGAACAGTAAGTGTTGCTTTCCTTGATGTAGTCCCTTTGTGCCTACTTGCTGCTTCTGGGCTTAACTCATCTCTCTTTGTATTTGCCTAAATAAAATACAATCATAAAAAATGACCATATAAGTGACATGACAGAAATACTGCCTTTTAAACTCAAAATGAAAATCTGTTTACCTACATATGATTTTATAAAAAGAGAAGAGGGATTGTTGAGTATAAAGGAGACTGACCTCAAAACCAAGCAGCAAGACCTAACTTCACCCACGCAATTGACTCTAGGTCTCCTTTGGGCTTGTTTTCTGCCTCCTTGGCCCCAAGATATCATGTTTTTCAGTTGCAAGTGTCTGAAATTATATAAAGGCTGTGCTGCAGCCTGTCAGACAGATGCTTTCACGGTAGGAAAGGGAGGTTGTGGGTATACTGCACGGCAATAGTGAAGAGATTCGTGGTGATGAACCATGATCTGGCACAGCTATGTCCCAGGACAGCCTCATGGGTCATCTTTCCCCAGAAAGATGCCCAAGCAATGTCTAAGGGAGTGCTGTTTGGCACACACACAAACTCTTTCAGGGAACAGGCCAACAGTTTACACGTGTGGATGGTCAGCAGTCCAATGCCCAAGGAGGGCTCACTCCTTGGGGATGCCTGACATATCTTAGATGTCCAGCACGATGAGTGATTAACTACTCGTAGTTGGTTCCTACTTTTCTCCGTTGACTAAAATGAGTTTGAAAATTGCTTAGATTTAGGCTCTGTAAATTTCAGATGGCAAAAGAGAGCAGATGAAGAACAGCCCTTTCCTGCTTCATTGATACCCAGTAGCTGATGCCAAGTAAGAAACCACAATACATGTGGAATCTAGCCTTGCAAATGATCTGTGTCACTGTGGGTGTTGCAGAGCTTTACAAGGCAAAGTTGTATGATTCTTATCCTGAAGAGCTTAGCATCTAAGTGAGCAGCATTTATACATATTCCTTGATGCATTTTATGACCATAAATTACTTCATTGTGGTCTGAATGCAGTCTTTCTCAAGAAATAATTAAATCAATATATGAAAATCAAAATATATTATTTCCCTGTAAGAAAGGAATAAAAATGTAAGCAAAAATTGATCAGGAAATGCTGATTGTCACAATTGTCACAAGACTTTCAGTGGGCCAAATTTGCCAACGTAGCAATAAAATTTACGTTAGCATCAGCAAAAAAGAGCAGGAATCTGATGCAACTGTTTTCTGATGCAGCAGTCTGTGGGGCCCAACTCCCTCTGGAGCCTTGGCCATTGCATCCTCATTTATATGAGTGTATATTGATTGTACAATGGCACAAAATGGAAAAGTGGTGATTCATACCAGACCCTCATCCATTTGACAAACTGGAGGGCACTAGCACACCGTGGTCCATAGATCTCTGGCAGAATTTAAATACTTCTGCAGCTTCCAGGGAAGATTGCTAAGAAGAATGAAACAGTCCTGTGGGCTTACCTTGCACTTTGAAAGCAAATTGAGAGGAGTCTACTCTTTCATTAGGGGACATAATGAAGCTGACAAGACAAAAACCAGTCCAAATGCCACTGCAGTAGAAGTTGCTGGAGGCCTGATGCCCTTGCTCATGACAGAAGGGTAGAAAAGGAGCCTCTCCAGAGTGGGCAGACAGGTTATGCTAATTCATTGCTTCTCAATTGCTCCAAACCCTAACCCTTGATGACTACCCGTGGATTTACCCGGATTTTTCCAACCACTGGAGGGCTCACATTTTTTGTAGTTTAAACTCCCCTAAACGGGGAGAGGGATGATGAAAAATATCATCTGTTCTTGAAGATAAAGGCTTTAAACTGAAAGCTAGTAGGTTTAGATTAGATATTAGGAAGAAATTCTTTCCTGGGAGGGTGGTGAGGCACAGGAACAGGTTGCTCAAAGAAGTTGTGGATTCCCCATACCTGGAAGTGTTGATGGCCAGGTTGAATGGGGCTCTGAGCAACCTGGTCTAGTGGGAGATGTCCCTGCCCAGGGCAGGGGGTTGGAATAAGATGATCTTTAAGGTCTCTCCCAGCCCAAAGCATTCTGTGATTCTGTGGTTCTATTATCTTCAAGCATTCTCACATCTGGACTGACCTGCACAGAACTCCATGATAGGCAGTCCTGATTACTCTTTAATCCATTTCTTCACAATTTAATTGTTCTGAAATGCCCCAATCACGGAGCATGTGATCAGCAATTAAAGACCAACAGACCTTCAACCACAATAAAAAGCATGTTGTTTAAATTATCTAGATAAATGCAGGGCATTTCATGTAAGAGGCAATGACATCCAGGCTATGTACAAAGGTACACAAACAAAAGAAGAAAAAGGTGATGAAACATATTAATGATACAACTCCAACAGAGTTTGACCCTGTCACTAGATCATGCAGAGGTTCTTAAGGCTGAGTGGGATTTACAGATATTATTTTGGCCACCAGAGGGTTCCCATATTTTTCCATTTGTGCAACTGAAGCAGTGAGAGAGTAAAGAACATAGAAATGCTGCTTTAAAAAACGTGTGAAAGGGATAAAGATAAAAAAAATGCAACCTCAACGTAACACAAATGATCTACATGCAGGTCTGATTTTGTTACTGTAAAATTCAATGACTGCATTTTGCAAAACAAAACCAGACACTTCTGCACTGGTTGCAGCACACTCATTCTTATTTGCACCATTGCACATGAGATCAGGATTCAAGCAGCTGACGATAAATTCCGTGTATGTAGGACACCTATTAAGGGTTTCATGTGATGTTAGAGTGAGTAGGTTAGTACAAAAGAAACCCCACAAAGTAAATAAGATTTCAAACGTTGTGGTATTGTCAGGGCAAAACCCCAGATTCCAAGTCAAGTTCAATCCTGCAAAGCTAGTAATGGCAGTGCTATTTTCCTAACTTGGCTTCAGTCACTACCGTGACTCTCAATTCTCAAATAATAGGTGATTCATCTTAATGTTATTTAGGGAAGGAGTCACAATGGCTTTGATAAGTCAAATGATGGTCAGATATTTTTTCTTACAGCTCATTAATTTTCCCAGGAAACAATGGGCCAAATCCTGCTGTCAGTTATGCTACCAAAGTCAGTGTACTAGAGATGCTTTTCAACCCGGGCTGGATCCAGATCCCTCTCTGACACGTACAGGTTGGGCTCTTGGGTTGTGTTTTCTGATATGCTTCATCAGATCTCTTGGGGCTCTCCTGAAAATGTCAACCAGAAATTTACTCGCTGCAGCAGCCTGATAAAATCTCTCTGGAGGGTGTGATCAGGGACAGCCCTCGGTGTGAGCAAGTTCCTTGGAAACTTTATTCAAGGTTTCATGGTTCCACCAGAAGATTCAAGCTTTGGTGGGGGGAAAAGGCTCCATGTTGCCTAAAACAGTGGTGTTAGAGGTCATAGGGCTGCAGTGCCTTTTCCCCTGGAGGACAGACATAAGGGGCTCTCTCTTCCCCTTGTTGGTGAGTTTGATGGCCAGAGAAGCAGCCCATGAAATCGTGTTTGTGGCTTTCCTTTGGTGTCCTCCTGCAGAAGGAGGTTGAATGGGCTGTGAGACCCAAAGAGCAGCTCTCAAAAGGGACTGACCATTCTGATCCTTCCTGAGAAAACTTAGATGTCTTCACTGCTGTGTAGGTTTCTCCTCTGTCAGTGTACCAGGAACTCCATCATCTTGTGCAATATGGTCCAAAGGTTTGGCAAAATCAAAATCTCTTTCCTTATTTGAGGTCAGAGCCTGGTGCCTTCAATCACAGCAAACAGAGGCTTGCTGCACAGTCCACTGATTTCAAGGAAGCTTCTCACGAAGAAATCTATTTATTCAGCTTGAATAATGGGCACAGGAATCTGGCTTTTGCTAACACAGGCATGGCAGCTTCGCAGATGCTACAGCACTCAGTATTATTTCAAAGTTTCAATTTTTATTTCTAATAAGATACTGACCTTCTAGACATTATAATTAGAAGACTTATTGAGAAGCCCAATATAATATTATACCCACTGGGGAGTCAAAAGTGCAAATAATAAAAATATCAAATCTCAATATTTAATTAATTGAAACAGATTAAATTTCAACCTATTTCTCATTTCTGTCAGCTACTTGGAGTTGCATATGAACTTTAGAGTTTATGCAGATTTTCCCACAGAGTTTCTGAGCTGGAATTTCAAACAACTAACATCTATGTTTGTAGACACACTGTGCAGCTTTTTAAAGACCTTCTCAACAAAGAGCTTCCAGGGCTCTGTGTGGGAGGAATTAATTGAATATCACTGCTCTAGTCAGGTGCCTAAATGGGATTCAGACACTTGAGAAAACCTGGCCTTTCTTCTTGGTGAAGAAGGCTTCTAGAAGACCATATTTTAAAGCTCCCCAATCAGGCTGTTCTCAAGGAGCACCTTTGTCCCAAAACACACGTAGAAGACTAGAATGTATAAACACAGATTGTTTCAGTGAGCCACTGAAAAGCAAAAGGCAAATAGAAACAGCTCTCGCAAGAGTTGGGATGACTTCCATTTTTGTGTCACTTCTGACCTTTATCCAGCATACAGAAGACCTTTCATGCAGACAAATGGAATTGTGCAAAAATAACTGAAGAGCAGGTGCGTGATCAAATCACAACAGTCTATTTGTCCTTACTCCTAGTAATGATATCCTTACAGAGACTGCATTCGCTGGCTTACTGCGTGGTAGGAATTTGTTGTCAAAAATATATAAATAAATGAAAAAAGGCACTTGGTAAATGAACCACCAGTGAGAGACCAGGAGTTCCTCTGAGAAATTTATTATCGCTAGACAATCCACATGACTGCAGTTCATCTGTGGGACTGCTGTTCTGCAGTTGCATTTCTCCATGGTAAAGAAAATTTGCAGTACTCAATCATATGCCACGGGTCCTTTGATTAAATGTGGATTTACTGTACTTGATAGCCCACAGCAGCTTAAGTACCATAGAGTGTGTTACATAAATGCATGTTCAGGATTATTACACATACCGAAATAGGCATGTACTTGATGGAGGTTGTTATGGTTTACAATTCCCTTTTCCCTTTCCCTCTCTGTGGTAATAACTGTATATGTATTGGCCTTAAACACCTATATGTCTTAAGCAAAGGTTAAATTATAAAAGAGATTGCAACATCTTCTTTGTCCATCATCATCTAATAAATCAACAGGTCCATTTCTGTGGATTGATGTAATGGCATTTATGAGCATTGGCAAAGTCATATCCACTTAACTGATGCAATTAAGTAGTGCCGTGCTCTTATTATAATAATAATGGATTGACTGATGAGTAATTTATTTCTTTCCAATGTAACTGACAAAAATAGGCTATATTCATAGACAACGCAATGTATTTGGATCATAAAACTGCTGTCTTATCAAATCTACCATTAGCTTAGATTTATCCTCGCCAGAGAGTGGTGAAAAATGCTTTAAACCATGGACCAAGCTTAATGAGGTATCCTGGCCCTGATGTGTAAAGTCCTGCAGAGAAGGTGAATATTTTACTAGCTATTTCTCATAAGAGAAGTGCTGCTAAACACCATCATAAAGAACTGACTCTCAGAGCTGCCAGCTGAACCCTCTGGTCTAAAGAAGGAGATGGCTGTGTTTGGTTTAATTTTAATTGAGTTTCCAGGAAAAACATTTCCTTATTGCCACTTGTTACTCCATACACTCTCCCTGACACTCCTTTCCTATCAATATTGCCTGGAGACCTCGCAATAAGTGAGATCAGTGCTTTTATCACCCTCAATGTGACATTTTGGAGTATCTTGTTATTTCCTGTGTTTATGACTATGATTTCATAGAATCATAGAAAGGTTTGGGTTGGAAGGTGCTCTCTCAACTTCTCTAGGTTGAACAGCCCCAATTCTAATAGCCCTGTCTCTTCATAGCTCCAGTTTTCTGATCATGGCCCTCCTCTGGACTCACTCCAAAAGGTCCATATCCTTATTTCGGGGGCCCCAGAGACGGACACAGCACTGCAGGTGAGATCTCACAAGGGCAGAGCAGAGACGCGCAATCCCCTCCCTTGACCTGCTGGTCACACTGCTGGTGGTGCAGCCCAGGACACCCTGGGCTTTCTGGGCAGCAAGCGCACACTGCTGGTTCGTGTTCTGATTCTCATCCACCAGCACCCCCAAGCTCTTCTCGCCAGGGCTGCTCTCAATCCATTCTCTGCCCAGACTTTGTGCTTGGGATCACCCTGACCCAGGTGCAGGACCTTGTACTTGGCCTTGCTGAACTTCATGAGGTTCACACAATCCCACCTCTCCAGCCTGTCCAGGTCCCTCTGGATGCCATCCCTTTCCTCCAGGGTCTCGAGGCACCACTCAGCTTGGTGTCATTGGCAAACTGGCTAATGGTGCCTCAGTCCCACTGGCCATGTCTCTGAAAAAATATTAAGCAAAGCCAATCCCAATACCAATCCCTGAGGACCAGCACTCTTCCCTGGCTTCCACTCTTTGAGTGCAACCATCCAGCCATTCCTCAACCACCGAGTGCTCCACACATCAAATCCACGTCTCTCCGATTTAGAGACAAGGATGTTGTGTGGGACAGTGTCAAAAGCTTTGCACAAGTTCAGTTAAATGACATCTGTTGCTCTTCCCTTATCCACCATTGCTGTAAGGCTGGCATAGAGGGCCAACAGATTTGTCAGGCACAACTACACGTGGGGATTAAGGACTAAATTATCTGCTGGCTGGGAATGGACGTGGTTGTGCTGACTGCAGCAGAGCTGCTCCTGTTTACAGGCTGAGGGGCCTGTAGGTGGGCAAGGGCAAACACTACCTTCAGACACCCCAGAATTTCTGCAGTGCAGCCTGGTTTTGCTCACTGCCCTTACCTCTATCATTTGCTTTGAGTATAAAAGCTCAGAGTTCTCAAGGGCATATTACATCCATTTCCATCATAATCCTCTTTAAATTATGGCAGCAACAACTCTGTCTTCCACTGAGTACAAGCCAAATGTGCCAAATTCCAATTTCACAGTATTTTATGGTTCAAGAACAAAAGAATCCACCAAATTATCTCATTTGACCTCCTGTATAGCACTCAGAGAACAGAAAACAGAGCCTGAGACTCCTGCATTGACAGGGAACTGCTTAATTGGGATAAACCCAAATGATCCCCACACTTTCTGGGAAACAATATAAGAAGAATGATCCTGACTTTTGCAGTTCGACCTCATGGAAAATACCTAACCAACCCCAAAATCTGGAAATCAGCATGACCTGAGCCCATGAACCAGGAATTCTGGTCAACTCTCAGGCAAGGATGAATCTATATGTCACCTGGGAACACCATGCTGTCCCATCTGGAGGTCTTCCTTTATCTGTGGGGTGTATTCTTTACGTTCCACTTGTGTTTATGTGGGATTTTTTGTGTGTGCACACAATTCTTTACCAAAGAGAAATTCCTTCCTTGGTCCCTGAAGCATGAGGTCCAATGTTTGTCATTATTTGAAATAGTTTCATCTGTCTGAAATAACATAGGAGACAATCCAGAGCTTGTCCTCTGCATGGATCATGGATGGAAAACAGGGGATTGCATAAACTCAAGGCTAGCAGAGATCACCACAACTACCCCATACTTCTGACCACACTGTCTGTGACACCCTGAGGAGGGGAACAGCTCTGCTGATGGAGAAAGAGGCCTTCACTGCTAGAAAAAGAGATGAGACTTCTATTTTTTCTCATCAAATGGTGGCAAATATCATAAATTTCCCCAGCACTAACAGACTTATCCTAAATGTTATGCCAGGAAGCTAAAATGATCTTTCAAATGCACCACATGAACACTAACATAAAAGTAGAAGATGTGGTTAATGGTATTGGCTGGCCTAAGAGGGAGAGAGAGATCTACAGAGGTTTATTTACTGCTCTAAGTGTTAACAAAGTTTGAAATCAAGGTGCTTTATGATTGAAGACAACAAATAGGTTAATTTTTGCTCACTGGATCCAACTATCTAATGCAAGGTTAACTCATTGACCTCACCCCAAAGGCAGTATGCATTTAATTTTCAAGGCACAACTGCACGTTACATGATGACCAATAAGATCATCAGTGCTGTCTTATTTCTGGTCTGAAACCTTTTAAAGAACAGAAATATCTGATCTCTGAGAAGGTGTGATCTATGCCTGCACTCATGCACTCATATATTATTTATCTTGATCTACAAGAGAAATCTTATAAAGGGGCCCATGGAGGAAAACAAGAGCCATTTGTGCTACCTTTCATCAGAAATGTTTGTACAGAGTCCTCTCTCTCTGACCACAGAGAAGACATCTCATTCCTGAAACTACACCTCCTCTCAGGAAGAAGCACTGATCATTCCCCCTGCTGCAGAATGTCTGGTTCTTGTTGTGACCTAAACTCACTGCTTCAAAAACTCTCCTTCCTCCTCACAGATGATGCAGTCACTCCCCCTGTCCAGCTACTGGTGTTAGATCTTGAAGCACAAGCCTCCTAAGTCCCTGCTCTGAACTGATCCACACGAACAGGACACAAGATCTTTGCTGTTCAATAGGTGTTAAAAAACTGGTTACAGATCTCTAATAGAGCCCTTTGGCACAGAAGAAAAACAAAGATGAAATAACGTCCCAGTGACAAAGGTAGAGTGCTGAATCATGAGAAATTCCCATGTAATGAATACCCAAGCCTGCCTCTTCCAGGTGTAGTACCAAGATGCTGGCCTCTGAAAATTCAGCAGGATGGATTCACTGTACTGGTGACCAACATTAAACAGGAAAATGATAAGAAAATAGAGAATAATGACACTGATGGACAGACATGTGATGCAATGAAGAGAAGGTTTCAATGAAGAGATGGTTAATTTGTAGTCACATATATTTCGCTGTTCTGCCTGAAAGCTGAAGAGCTCTTGTGACACCACAGTCACCATACAGTTAAGGTCTGGAATGTGATGTTCTGGTAAGTTAAGAAAAACTTTTTGATTACCCATGCTTTGCACCTGGAGTTCAAACCAGGGACTGGATATAAAATAGTGTTGGATGTGCTTTGGAGATAAGGACTCACCTACCATGCCAATAGGGTTCTTTTTTTTTGCTGTTGTTACGTTATTTCTCTCATAGCATTTAGTCCAATTCAATTAAAATAATAGAAGTTAATTTTAAAGACATATCTATGTTACCGAAACTTGAGAGACGAAAAGATTGGCAAAGGGTTTCAGATTTTTCTGAAAAAATAATGATCAGTCAATTTGCAGTAATGAAGCAGTTTCTTACCATGCGGTCAAAGGGAAGACAAAAAATGGCTATGCCTGAAGAAGAAAAGGACAGCTCCATTTGGGTGGGAAAAAAAGAGGATGAGATGCGGAAATGTAGCAGAACTATTTTCATGATCAGTGTCAAAGGAGAATCATGTTTGTAGCCTGGGAAGATGGGCAGCATGAAAGACTAATATTTTTCATGGCTGGATAGGCACCACAGGGGAAGAAAAGCAGAACATTCACGATTTTCTGTCTACTTCTAAAATTCTGTCCCTAGTCTTTCAGCTTAGCCAACGTCTCTAAGGCCTCGGGGATCAAAAATCAAGACAGCTGTTCCCGAGAACTGTGTGCAGAAACGGGCCAGGCCTCAAGGATCAGGAGATGCTGAGCCTGCCAGAAGGTGTGTGCTGCTGTGAGACACCACATACCTCCCGGTGGCCTCTGGAAATGAAGGCAAGCCAGACAACCACGAGTGAATGGTGGCACACAGAAGAAAGTAAGAAATTTATAGGGATGTTTTTCCTCACATTTGAGTGTGAAGGAACTCTGTTGAGATACGACATGCAGGTTTTGCCTATTATATACATAGCTGGAGTGTGCTGATGCAAGAATCGTAGGATCATCCACATGGATTGTAGCGTGCTGCATATTCCCTGCACTCGTGGAGCCCAGCACAGATAATCAAGGCCTATCTGAGGATTTTAGACAAGCCCAGATTTCCTCTAGAATAGAGGTGAAGCCTTTGAGTCACTTGGAACAAGATGCTGGAGACTCAGGAAAAGGTGAAACACCAAAGCCCCCACCACCATCTGCATCACTACAGCTGACAATCTGCCATGTCTTTTGGAGGCTGTCCAGAAGAAGCAAGCACAGGAGGACCCAGTCCCACAGACCACTTTAATGCAGCCTGACATTGCCAGTCCCCACTCCCAGTATGCAAGAGAAACACAGGAAGCCATTTCCACTCACATATAAAGAGAAGTAACTGCTACACACCCCAAAATGCTAATGCTTGGGCCCATGTTGTCTCTGCAGTATTCCCTTCCCTTGTTCTCTGAAGAACTCTCCTCCTCTCCTGACCCATATCTCACTCCCTTTTTCTCCCACTTGAATATTCTCCTGCACCATCCCAAAGTCTATGAGGAGCAGACACTGCACTGCTGCCTGACATGCTTTTTAGGAGGTTGCTTTCAACCCTAGTATACTCTCCTCATCATGAATACACCATGTATCCAGCAACAATCCCTTTTCATGCCCACTGCTTCAGGGAAGTTACTCTTCATATCCAGAGAGTAAACAGCCTGGACCTGAAAACAGTTTTTGTAGAAGGCCAAAATCTTTTGAGAGATGGAGGAGAGCTCATAGCTCATAGCTTTGATAACAAAATGCATTTTGTTTCAAAAGTGAGAACTAAACAGGCTCGGCTGTACCAGCAGACCAGAAATTCTAAGCAAAAATGCAATATGAATATAGTAAAAAGGAAAAAGAATAGCCCATAGACATAGTGTGCAGCAAGAATACCTAGAAAGTGGAACAAGAGTATGGCTTTGTATGTGGCCGAGTTAGATCCTCTATGGCTGTTCCCATATTGTGCTCAGATCCCTAATGTTTCCTACAAGGTCCTTCAGTGACTCTTTAGGGAAATTGAGCACTTGTGGGTAAATAAAATCTTGTGTGAACCAGTAACTAGACAAAGGGGGGAAAGGAGAGTAGGAATGTATGGTTATGTTCTACCACGGTGGGGATTATCAGTGGAGTTTCACGGAGAGCCATCCTAAGACCTCTGCTCTTCAAAATATTAACAAACGAGTTGGAAAAAGAGCTGAGAAGTAACATGACCAAAAAAACACCCCAACAACCAAAACAAACCACCAAAATTAGAAGCAAAAATAGTTATGACATATGGCTGAAGGTTTTCATGTTAATTAGTGACCATGATAAAAACAGTCAAGTGAAGTTTATTTGCTAAATGCAGGATAGTAGATATAAAGAGAAACCATTCTAAATATAAGAAAAGGATAGTGTGTTCTAAATTAGCTACTACTATTCAAGAAAGGGGGTATCAAGGAAGGGTATCACATAAAAATATCAAGATGCAGATTTAAAACAAAATATATTATTATTAATTTTTTTGTCACATGCTGCATAATTAAACTGCAGAACTCAATGCCACAGGATGTTGTAGAGGCCAAAAGTATAAATGGGCTTAAAAAGCAATTAGACAAATTCCTGGCTGAAAAAATTCATCGAGCGTTACAAAATGCAAAGATGCAGATACAATCTCTGGCTCACGGTGCCCCTAAGGCACAGACTGCTGGGAGGGTCTGCCAGAATAAAGTATCCCTCTACAGTTGCTCTGCTTTTACACTGTTTCCTGAAATACCTGCTACAGGCCATTGTCAGCAGCCCTGAGGAGGGATTTCTGCAGCCGCTGCTACTGGAATAGGTAGTTACTCATAAATTTAGGGGAAAAAAAATAGGAACTGAATCCAGCAGCATTTGTGATTGCCGAAAATAATGAGCTAGAGAGGATTTGTCAGCCATAAAGTAAAAAGATATTGCAGTAGAAGAAGTATCAGTTTTAGCATGGGCTGGTCAATGTAAAGTAAAGGGTATCAGTCTTGTACTGTCAAGTAGAAAGGAGGCTACACACTCACTGGCTCATGAGGCTTCTGGGGCCATGAACCACATCAAGAAACAAAATCCACACAGAAATGCTTACTAGGATGTCGTTTAGTAAAAGACATAAACCCAATCTGTGGAGTTGTATATGTCATTGATGTATTTCTAGCAGCTTGCCTTGTTTTTCACTAGAATCCAAGAAAAGCCATTTGTATTTAAATGATTGCAGAAACGGTAAATTGTTTCATCTGGGAGTTCGATAAATGGTTTGCCCCAGTCTGTCAGAGTTTGCCGTAATTTTACGTGACTGGCCAGATAAATTTGCTGGAAATGATCAGATAGCAGGAGATTGGCACAGCAGAGGAATTCCAACAGAAGCACAGAGTTAATGAATCTCCATCCGTGTCCAGACACGCGGATGGAAAGAAGGCCAGGCAGTAGCACCCAGCCGGGATCCTCTGAGCCGAGCACACCGGCTCTGATGATCCCCTTCCCACTGGTGGCTGCATCTGCAGGGGAGTGGCTGAGTCTGGTGAGAAACTGTCTATGTCCAGCCCCTCTGAGCACTTGACAGGTTAAAAGACATATCCCGAAGCAAATTATTATGACAGAAAAATCATTTGTGTAGTGGATACACTGCACGAATGTCCTAGTGTTGAAAAACAAATTCATTCTGGGAATGAATCCACCAGGACACTGCAGAGGACTCCAAGCATTTTCAAGGAGCTCAGCTCCTGCTAAAAACTCAAGTGCATCCTCAGAGGTGCGGGGACCATGGTGGTGGGTTGAGAAGATGACTTGGACTCTGCACAGCCACCACCTCCTGTGCTGGGGCTGGACAAGGAGCACATCAACTCTCCATGGGCCATGGCTTGGCATGGTGTGGCCTTCTCCCTGTTACAGTCAATCCAAACTGAAAGCAGTTGCTCAGTTCCTGGGTTTTAAAGCATCTCATAACTGCTTCAGCAAGGAGGTAACTTCTTTTTAAGTTCACAAGTCTGTTATTCCCCTGAAGTTACCCACCTAGAAAGTCTTCCTAAAGTTAATGGCTTTGAAGGGGAAAATATGCCCTGAAGTGCAGATGATTTCTGGTTATCCTGATTGTCTGTGCGCTGCAAATCAATGCGCTTGAATCTGGTCGAATCTACAGCCAGACAGGCTGAAAAAAAAATAAATCCAGGAGGGGTTTGAATGACTTTCATACATCTTAATAGGGACATTATGCCTAAACCCCTTTGTGACCATTTAGGTGATAAGACCATTAAAACCAGTGAGTGGCAAAAACAGACCTCATAAGGAAAATGCATCTGAAGTGTCAAGTGGATACAGCGTCAATCTTAAATACAAGCATCCTTCCAAAAAAATTCACAAAAATCCACAAAAATCAGGAAAAATGCATTGCTGGTCCCAAATTACTATCTGGGCATAATTTGTTGGTTTTTCCTAGATAGTTTTGGTGAAATGCAAAAACTTCTACAGGGACAAAAATCTTGTGTTTACAGAAAAAATGAAATATAATAGATTTTTTTTCTTTTTCCTCCTGCATATTTGGATTTCTCCTGCACACAGTCTATGACTTTCAGCTACAGGCTATGACTGATCCCTTGACAACTCAAGTCTCTGCGATAAATTGTTCAAAGTCAGACCTGGGGCTGTGTCAGTTCCTAGAATATCGGGGTTTTATAACTTCTCTAGCCTCATTTTAAATTTAAATGATAACAAATGCAATCTGACCCCAGATGGAACAGAACATTTTTTTATATCAGATTGATGTTTTTGCTAATATGACTTTGGTAAGGATCTCAAACCCCAAACAGTTTCGAGCAATCTCAAATCTCAAACAATCATTTATACTGAATGCCTACATGCTTCCTAAAAGGAAGATGAGCCCTGAGCCACCATGGAAATGCTGCACAATGCCAACAAGAGGCAGGCATTGCCTTGCAGGGAAGCAGTGCTGTGGTCTTCTGGGCACATCTCTTCCCACTTTTGTCCCCAGTTCTCCTGGTTCTTTCTGAGTTGGTTTTAGCAAATGCTTTACATGTTTCTATTGATTGCGCTGGCAGGGGGATTTAAATTAGGGCTTTATTGTTTTGTTTTGCACATCTACTTATTGCGTTTTAAAAGCACTGTGTAATCTATGCTCTTCCTCAAATTTCAGTGACAGGACTCGGACCCAAAAAGTAGGCTATTCCTTTTTTCTTCCCCCACACCCTCTTCTTTTTAAAAGAAAAGGTCTGTAAAATACTTTATAGCAGGCTGGGCACACACCTCTGTTGTTTGGAAGAGGCTGGAGAGAACAAGCCTCACAGAGAGAGGAGAACAAATGTGACCATGCAGTTGTATGGCAAAAAGACTCTTCTGATTTCGTGGGCAAAGGGAAATGTCTTGTGGCTTGTGCTTCATGCTGACATGGCTGATGGTCTGAACTGGCAAAGTACTTCTATCAAATGCTGTTTGAATTCACAAACCTTTTTCTCTGGTCTTTGAATCTAGCTCTCATCTGTCAGTAATTGCTTTCCTGTTTTCAGCCAAAGGAAAGCCTTGTGCCATGAACAAAGGGGAAAGAGATGCCACATATTAGTAGCCAAGATAAGGTACCAGTATTTAAACAACATCAAATGCTCAGTCCAGACAAAGAGGGATATCTCTGATGAGTCCAGTGCAAATACACGCCCTCACATCTACTGTGGTCATCTACAGAGCCATTTTGGTTGGATCTTTTTTCCCTCTTTGACCCCTCATCACCTCTTTATTCAGCCTCCCCCAAGCAGAGCATGATGTCTGACTCAAGCTTTTGAACTCTCTGCATGTAAGTAGGTTTCAAAGTAAGCAAACAAGCTCATAAATCCCTTGCCTGTGTAGGTGTGTTCACATATTTTTATTTATTAAAAACAAAATAAAAACATAATCTGATACAATTAAAGATGTGTTTCAGAGAGTGGTCTGTGCAGAGAAATGCTGGCACCTGGTATCATAATTTATAATGTTTAAGAAACAAGTTGGCATTAAAAAAATGAAATGACAACAGAGATAATAGGATCCAAAAGTCTCTCCCAAATTACCGAACAATAGAGAATTGGATAAGATCGCTCAGGCTATTTTTCTAATATTTTAGAGTAGTAGTTGCCTGCTCAAGCCTTTGATCTCATAACTTTGCCGGCTGACAATAGATAAATAAGTGTTACAGACAATACAGCAAGAATGAAAATCGGTGCATTTTCTAGGGAGGCGCTGAGATGTGAAGTGATAGGAGATTAAAGTATATGTGAAGAGCAAATTTTGCTCTCAGCTGTCTAATGTACATGCAGACATCTGAATATGGCCTGTTGCAGGAAGATCAGCTAAAATTGTTAAGTCAACAAATAGAGAAAAAAGCAGTTATCCAGTGTGGGTTTTGTTGTTGTTGTTGTTTAATTCCCTGAGCTGATGGGACATTTATTTGTTAATCACGATACTGCCAAAGGAAGAGAGCAACTGTATAACAAAGCAACTAAAAACTATCATCTCCCGGAAGAAAAAGATGGAAAAACAGACTCCCCTTTTATATCTGTTCTTCTGGATTGAGTGAAATAAAAGCTCGTCAGGTCTGTAAGGCACCTTCTCAGAGTCTGGAAAGAAGAGTGAGGCAGAACTCTGTGAACCACTGGGCTTGGGGAAGGCTTCGGTGTCCCGAGCCCTTCAGACTCCAGTGGCACAGTCACAAGTGTGCCCAAAGGGACCATGGAGGTTGAAGGTGGGTGTGCAACCACCTCAGCATCCTTTCCAGAAATACTAAGAGCCACAGATGAAGCAAATGGGAGATGGTTGAAAAAGGCCACAGAGTACTCCCAAAGCCACCATAATTTTGCAGTAAAGGAGAGATGGGAATCAGCAAGAGAACAGCTGGTAAAACCAACTCTGCTTTCCTGTTTCACTGGCTGGTGTATGGACTGCAGGCATCGGGCTAAAATAACAGCTATTACTGACTCCTTGGCTTGGTCAGTGGAGAAATACATCCTCCTGATGGGCCTGCTCAGAGTTTTCTGTAGGCAGTACTGTGTGTATTGAGGTGAACTAAAATACGCTGAAAAGAATACACCCATACATTTTAGCAGTAGTATAGGAAAACAAACTTTCCTTTTCCTCACACCAAATAAACACCAATAACACCCAGAGACAATATTCAACAGAGGCAGAGTGAGCTCCAGATACCAAGGCCCTAAGACCCTGGTTTGTCACCCCTATGGGATTTTGCAGTGGTGTGTGACCAAGCCCAACATAGAACTTGGCTCTGGACCAAACCCAAGGCCAGCAGAGCCTGAGTTTGTAGTTTTTTAAGAGATCCAATCCTGCCATATGTTTACCAGCGATGTCATAATTGTCTGTGCATCCTCAGTCTGCTATGGATTTTGCAGCAGCTGTCAATAGCACTCATTCATCACGGGCCCAGGATAATTGAAGCGCTCCATCTGCTGCAGGGCCACTATTACCAACACTGATACTTGTGTCAGTAACTTACTGAAGAAGGGCCTGAACTTGCTCCTAGTGAAAAATCAATGGAAGGATTCCTGTTGGCAGAAGTGGAGGCAGCCCTAACCCTTTCAGTACTGAAAACCTGAGCGGCTGCTCGGCGTCCAATTCCATGGCACCCTCCAGACCCGCAGTGCCCCTGGATCTCTGGGTGGAAGCAAACACAGGCAAAGCTCTGCTGTGATCACATAGCCTTTGCAAACTGGTCCTGCAAGGCACTCCGGAGCACAAATCCCCACTGAGGGAAAGGGCAGGTACAGTAGAAAAAAGAACTGGGCTGAAGAAACGCATGATGTCAGCTCACAAGGACAGGAGAGGCAGAATTCAAGTTATGCATTCAGTTTAAAGCCTTTGCCTGCATAAACAGTCAGACATGTTTACGGGAAAGTGCTAAAGGAATTAATCTGTTACTCAGCAACACTAATCAAGACTCCTACCCCATGCAGTTCACAAAGTCCTACATCTGTGCATACCTTTGTATTCCTGTTCACAGTCAGCCCCATTCCATCTTCTGTCTGCTGTACAAACAGAAGGAAAAAAAACAAGGTCTGCGAAAGAAAACTGGCTATTGTGATAAAGCATTATTTTCTCTCACATAAAACCAATATTTTCTATCATTTGCAGTTCTCTTTTCTCCTATTTTTATCTACTTATTTTCTTGCAAGAAAAGAACAAACTTTTGAAAACCAAGGCAAGCTACGACCTTTATGACAAAGAGGGGGAAACAGAAGTTGTTGTCCTGCTGTTGTGAGTGCAGATGAGATCAAACTAGAACTTTAAATCAGAACACCCTTGAACTTTCAAGGTCGGGTTCACCTCTAAAGTTTGCTGCTACGGCAAATCAAAGCCCATGCTCAGATGGATGTGGATAGCTCCCACTGAGTTCAGGCTGCCTTCCTTGATTGTCACGGTAATATTTTTGTTGTGTTTGTTTACTCCAGTGCAGGTTCTCAAGGATCTGACTTCATTTTCATTCTTTCCTGTTCGTACCCAGTATAAGAAAGGCCACTTTCTCGAATACATTTAGGTTCTCTTTGTGCACAGAATGATGTAATAGTATGAAAATGAGAACTTTAGTGAGGACAGCTGTCCCTGAAGTGTCACTTCAATGGCAAAAAACAAAGAGTACCGAAGGTTCAAAGAAGATAACACTGCAAGGTCTCAAAATACAAAGCAAAACCCAGTGATTTCTCTTTTCATCAGGGGAGCAGAGAAAGTGAGGCCCTCTTGCGCTGGGCAATGATTTAGATGTTTTTTAAAATGTTTTGTTGTTTGGTACATTCTAGACGTGAAAGGTTTCAACAGATAAGATAACACTTTTTCATTGGATCAATGGGAATAGCAGGAAAGGGCAGCACATGTTTGAATTTCCTGCCAGTGAAGTCCTCCAGAATATTTTATAGTACCACAAGATGGAGGAAGTCATAGACGATCTCTGAGATGACTGGAAAAACTGTAAAGGAAGTTTCCTTTACAGTTGTCCTTGTCATCTGTGGATGTCTCCTTACTTCCTCCAATACACCGGGAGTCAAGGTAGCTTTGTTTTTTTAAGCAAATTGGGCAGGGAGAAAAGAGAGCAGAAAAACCAACAAAGAAGAATATTTGAAGGAGTGGCTGAAGTCAAAATAGAGACAACCTAAAAAAACATAGACATATTCCACTGGTAAAGAGAATATTTTCATAGCAGAAGGAAGACATAAGGTTTTATTTTTATAAACTTTGATTTTTAAAAGAAACATAAAGATTCTGACTAAAAAAGATACCTTTCTTTTCAATATTTAATAAGCCTTTATTTTTGTCCATCTACTTTCAGTACATGAAAACAAGCCTCTAACACAGGAACACACTCTCCATATGCAGTGTAACAGATGTGCAAACCATTAGTATCTGCTACCCATTCCAAGTCATTAAATCCAAAACCCTGCAGGAGGAGTCAAAGGTACCATCAGGGGACCTGTGGCAGTTATGGTATTTCTACTTAGCTGATTTCACAGGAAAGGGCCAGTGCTTTACCTTGAGGCACAGAGGAGAGTAAGGAACCCAGATCTGGATTAAATGTGGATGAAATGACTATGAAAATGTACAGTTGGAGTCATAAGATCCATTTTCTGATCCTCTCACCATGGTGAAGGGGAGATAAATGGTGTGTCACTGATGGAGGAAGGTGTAAATAGGATCCAATGAACTTAAAAGCAAGAGTTAAAACAGAGAAGACCCTGGGCTAAAATGCTGCAGTCTCTGGGGGAAAGGGCAGAGCCAGGATTTGATTCCCGAGAGCTCAGCTCCAACAGTGAAAGGGATGGTTCAAGCTGGACACTCCAGGGAGTGTTACTGTCCAGGCAGGGTCTGTGCCAACCGAGTGACCCAGGATTTGGGAACCACCTTGTCATTTGCATTCAGTGCTCCTGAAAAAACCCTCATCGCAAGGTAACCAGCACTGCAAAGGGACAGTCCGAGGACTGAAAGGAAAAATGGAGCTGCCCACAAAGGCAACAAAAGTCCAGGCTGGGAGCTTGTGGTGTGGTCTTCAGAAATGCCCCCAGCCCTTGTCCACTGAGAACACAGCCCTGGTGGGCACTGAGACTGGACCTCAGCAGAACCTGAGTGTTCCAACAAGACCAGACACCTCATGCATCTTCCAGAAAGCTGGGCATCTTGGTTTGCCTCAGACACATCCAGATCCCCTTCCCTCCTCAGAAGACACTGTTCCTCCTGGGATAGAATTCCTTGATCTTTGGACGCCCAAATTCACAGCATTTTTGTAGACTGCGTGGCATTCCAGCCGCCGGCTGACTTTCTGATGTCGCATGTGGGTGAGCTTTTGCTCACTCTCTTGCCATCTCTCTGCAAGCAGTGGGAGCTGGAGTGGGGCAAGTGTCACAGGCTATATGCAGAAGCAATTCCGGAAACTTTATTGCTCAGAAGTGGCACTCGGCCAGGAGAGGAGAAAGAGAAGAGCTCATAGTTGTGTGCTTGCACACACTGCTACAAAACTGCTACTGATGAATCAGAGAGAGAAATCTGGAGAGGTGACCTTGGGAGGTCACAGAAGACTCGTTTTTGCCAACAAATATGAACATTTGCAATCATGCTGTGGCCTGATGCCAGTCACTGTTTTATGTGCTATCTCATCAAAACATATGAATTTTCAATAGCTGGTTTAGAGTCCTACTTGCTGCGGCGTTATATCTCTCCTACTCCTACAGGTTTTGGATTGTACAGATACAAAAGCAGGGTATTGAGGAAAGCTGGCACTTGGGTTGGCATTGTTTCCCATGAACATTTTCCTGCATTCTGAAAATCGCCAACTGGTCAAGTGCCGGAAGGTCACTAAGCAACGTGGCAAAACTGATGACAGAAAGGAGGCAAAAAATCTCTGGAAAAATGAAACTCCTCCATTGTCTGGCCTGGAAGGTCAAAAATTGCCATTTTAAGATTGCTTGTGCAAAGGGAGGCTCACCCACCCTAGGTGTCAGCCCTTCAGAGAGAACTACTGTAAATATCGCCATCTGTGATGTTCCTGGTGAAGGACTCTGCTGATGTAAAGGTTATTACTCATTTATAAACATATGGCTGCTGTAATCCTTCGTTCCTCTATTCATAGTGGGGTTTGTGTTTGATTGAGCTCGGTTTCAAAACAAAGATGTTTTTTCCCTACTCAGCGCTAAGGGGACGTTATCAATTTGATTTATATTAATAAAAAAAACAGCAACCCACTGTGGCAAATTCTTAAATCAATAGATGTGATTTGACTTTAAAAAAAAAAAAATCTCATTGAAAGCAGTTGGTCTGAAGGAGCACCACCCAGTGCAGCCTGAAATTGAATCTGCAGCGACTGAAAAAGATTGTGAACAAAAAGACAGAGGATTCTGCTATTCCTCATTGTCCCAACTAAACAAAATAATACAATCTAACAGAAAATCTACGCTTTTCTGGCATTATTTCCATTTTCTAAATCTAGAGAGATAAAACACTGAGGTTTAGAGTATGTGAGCTGACAGCATCTTTTCAGTGATACTGTGATAGCGAAGGCTCTGAAAATGTGTTTTCAAACTATGGATTTTATTGCCTGTGTGTGATGTGTGAATACTTGAGCGTATACATGCCTTTCAAATGAGCCCTTTAGATCTAAGATCCCATTTCCTCCATATAGTCAACAAAGACCATAAAGCAATTTCTGTAGGAGCAAGAGTTCACATAGAAGACCTGAAAGCTAAAAATTCCCACCAAACCAGTTCAGACACAATGCACAGCTTACCTGTTGTCTGTCTGCTTCCAGGAGCAAAGGCACCAGTTCATCTGGCTTATTGAAAATGTCTAGCTCAGGCTGAGATGAACTGCTTCCTAAACTCCTTTGACTTTGAGGAGAGTTTTATTAGGCCCTTGATTAAGAGTTTTGATGGCAGTAGAGCTTGTGTTTGCATGGCTATCCATAATATTATGCAAACTCTGGGGGAAAAAAGTATTTTATTCATTGCTGCATTGAAATACCTTGCAGCAAACCACATCCCCATCCCCAAATGGGCATGGCTGGATTCCACGTAACAAGACATCTCTCTCTATATTTTTCAGCAGCAGATCGAATAAAATCAGAATTACCAATACATGATCCTGTCTCCTGAGAAACATTTTTCCTGATGGGAGACTCATCTGCCATATTTTAGATAGTGTCTAAAAAATCTTGTCACTGATATTGCCTTGGATTACTCTGAAAGAATACTTTAGCACCCAGCCCACATTTCATCATTAATAATATTTATGTAATGCAGCTGCAAGGCTGAGCAGCACATTACGTCACCTCAGCTGAATGAAGAGCAAGTTGCACTTTCTAGATCGCAGCACTGCCATGTTTGCATTATGTATGCTGGAATTCAGTAATGAAAAAAATTTAAATGATGGGAACAGTTAAGATGGCTCTGGGATTTTTAAAATTAAGGTTGTGGGATGAAGATGAAAATGTACTTCAGCATCTTGGAGTTTTTAACTTTTTAATGTTTAAATAGACTTAGAAAGAATTTCCTTTTTTGGAATGCTGAGGTAATTATTTTTATATATAATCTTATGTTAAAACTAATTTGTGAGCCCCTGAAATACAGTGAAAAACTAATGGAATCTATTGAGGAATCCTCACATCCATGAGAAAGCTTCAAATACGGAGATCTGAATTATTTTTTTATGTGAAAGTGTGTGAATATCCCAGATTTATGGCATCTGAACACTGAACTTCCAGTCCTTCCTGGACTGCTGTGAGGTGGCATTTGCGCTACAACAGAGTTCTCAGCACTTTCTTGCAGCAGAATGAAACATATCCATGCAGCTGGCAACTTCAGTTCCTGACAGAGTGCGTTAAATATCCAGGTTTTGGAATGTTTTAGGTAGTAACACCTAGTATGCTGAAAATCTTCACCTCCACATGTTTGTGTTTTTCCTCTAACCCATGTCATGTAGTCTTTGAGCACACGGGGTTTCACTCTTGCTACATGCCTGGCAGAGATTTATTAATTGCAGCTACTTGAATGGAATAGAATAGAAGCACAGAGAGGACAAATGACTTGGAAAATCCAGAAATAGATTCAAGATTTCCTAAAACCCATTCCAGTGCCTCAACCACAAACCTATTCCTGGGAAAAGACCAGGAAGTGTACCATACCTTTTTTCTCCGAATTTATTCCATTAAATCACTGCAAAAAGGTCTGTGGACATTCTTGCTACAGTTTAAATAGTAGCATAATTCAGTTTATCTTGAACCTGTTCCCAACAGACTTGAGATGAATCAAAACATCTGTGCAGTGCAGGTATTAGTTTTATTTTTAAGCCCACTGTTTAACAGTTGATGATTTCTCATACCTTGAGTTATGGGTCAGAAGAATTCAGACTTGCTTCTCACACCTTGTAAAATTCAGAGATGCTCAGATTTAGGGACTTTTGTTCAACTAATAATTACAAGCAGACCTTTTCTTACAGATTTGCTTCTCTGTGAATTTTAGCATTGATTCTTAGCTAAAACCACTTTCCACAAAGCTCAGAAAATTTTCTGTTGTTTTAAACTCATTGTTTAAGAGTTTTTACAAAACAGCTCCAGAGGCAATTTCGCCATTCCAAGGCACCGTGACTGGCGCAAATACCTGCGATACTTCTTTTAGTTTTCTGCCCCAAAATTCCCTAATAAACACTAGAAAAGAGTTTGCCAAGTCTGTACTTACAGGCGTAATCTCCTATTGACACATGTATAAATTACAAGGGGAGAAGCACTATCCAGTCACAGGGTAACGCTCTATCAGTGAGATTTCTGGGATTTTTGAGCAGTGTACTCTGTATATGGCAACTGCTGGCTAGTGTTTGCCTATTCTTCACTTGCTTAAAGCCTCTGGTTTTGTCTTGAGGGTCCACGTAAGGTCAACTTCCCACCCCCCAACAGTGGCATAGAAAACTGCTCTGAAGGTGGAAGAAAATGCCTCTCCTCACTGAGCAGCCAGTGTTGATAAAACAGCTCTCTGTTGGAATAGCTCTAAGGGCAAACAGTGAGGAGGTTTACCCATTCAAACAAAGTTAAGAGTGAGCAAATTCTCTTAAAGATGTACCTATGTCTGAGATCTTTGTTTCGTTTTCAGTTACTTGATAGAAAATAAAGATAAAGCCAAGAGCAGGCTGCATTGAAAAAATCCTCTGTGCTCCTGAAAATATTTCCTTTGTGTTTGAGAGAGAAACATAAGAGAATGCCACTTTGGCTAAGCATGTAATAATATTTTTTTTAAATAAATAATAAATGCTCATATACATATATATACACATATTGAGCCCTTTTTAACCTTTGCTTTCTCACTGTTTCTAGAAAAGAACAAGAATGGGGAAAGTACATGTTTTGCCATGTCTAATTTACTCCCTTCTGTCGGCTCAGGTCTTAAGAGAAAACCATCCAAGGTGAAACTGTGTGATTTGTAAACACAAGACTGTGGTTATATCATGGAATTTGCATGTAATTCTGTCACCTATTTCCACTTGCTTGTCCTCCCCTGGAGTTTCTGGTGGCATCTCTGGCAACATCTCAACAAGGACTTTTCTGAAAACATGTCCACTGATAAAGCAGGGCTGTGGGGTTTTCTTAGGGGTTGTCTGGCTTGGGGATGAGATTTGACAGGTTGGTCCAGTTTCAAATTTAAACAAGGGCCAAACTGGAAATTCAAGATGCCGTTAGGAGAGGACCTCAAACGAGGAAGGAGTTGAGCCTGAAATGTGGGGGCAGCCCAGAACCACCTCTGCCACGCACACCAGGATCAAATAATGACTCAGAGCTCCCTGAAAGAGATGCAAGTCAGGAGCCTGCCCCACACAAACACACCTCCTCCCACTTCCAGGGACATGTCCTTTGAAGTAGATGTCCTGAAATTCATGTATAGGTCCCCAGGGATATGAGCAATGGCTCCATGTGCAGCTCTTGCTTAAAGGGGAGGAAGAGAAATCCTGAAATCCCCTGCACCTCCTCCAGCCTCAGCTTCAGTTGGTTTTACATTTTCTGCTCCTTGGAGATGGAGGGCTTCTCTCTGCTGCCCATCAGCAGACTGGTCCTATGGCCTCCTCCATGCAGCCAGTCTCACACCGAGGCACTGCTCTTCTCCCAGGACTGAGCCTGCTCTAAGCTGACTCGGCAGGGAAGGGATGCTCAGCAGAACCGTGTTGTAGACTACACATCTTGCTCTCTGGGGGCCAAATCATCAAGTGCATGGAAAGGCTTTAGCAAACAGGCTTTTGTGAACGTTTTTGGGGTGGCCTTGGGGCTGTCAGGACAGCACCCTCCTCCTTGCTGTTCCCCAGTGGCTTCCTGGCCACAGGTAGGGAGTAGTTTCTGCTGCCTCAGCCCAAATCCAGCAAACCCGTGGTGATAGACAGTGTGGAGATGTGCTCTGTGTTGTGTGTCTGGGCTCACTCTGACTCTGCAGTCCTCCAGTGTATTTCCATGGATGGGTCCTGCATCATGAGCTGCTCCTCTTTCACCAAGAGGAGCAGCGAAGCCTTTCCACATCTGCCCGGCTGGCCCTGCTCTCCCACGGCAGAAAAGCATCCTGTTGTCCTTCCAGTGTATATTCTCGATTTAACAGGTTGTTACACAACCTGACTATTTCTTTGCTTCCCTCCCAGGTGGCATTTACCACTGTGAGAAGTTCAGATCTGTTCAGGGAGAGCAGGACCGCATCAGAAAAGGCAGTGCAGACAGAGAACTTCACCTTCTCGAGAGCTATGAGCTCATTCACAGAGATAGAGCACTTAAAATGAATTAGTGTATTCCAACACAGCAAAAGCTATAAATAGAGTGCTTATAAATAAACCAGTTTTGTCCCTCGCTCAGGCACCAATTCAGCAGTCTCTTCCTCCGTGTCTAGCACAAGCATGTACTTACATCCCGCTGATTGCGATGGGATAAGGCACTTGCTGTCAATTAGGCATGTTTTGCTTAATGTAAGCCATAATGCTAAATCTATCCAGGTACCAGCCCCTTCTTTCCTGTTAAATCAATAGTGCTTAGAAGCCTAACTCCCCACCGTGAATCTGGATTTTACATTTTAGGACAACTTCTATGTTTTATGAATAAGAGGTAGACATTTCCTGTTTCGAACACTTCTGTTTGCCATTCCTGAGGGACTACCCTTCCCTGCATAAGGGAGCTACTGTTTGCATAGGCCATCTTTCTTATTCCAACACATGAGCAGCCTCCTTATGTCATGAAAGAGAAAACATCACAACTGTGAGCAAATCTGCTGAAACAAGGTTTAATTTGAAAGCAAACGCGAGCAGTTATCACATGTAAGCAACTCTAAACAGACAGCACTATCATATCAAACACATTTTGATGGGCCAAATCAAAAAACCCTGCATCTTTCAGAGATGTGCATTTCTGCATTGGCAAGAAGAGCCAGAACATATGGCTCAAACACATCTGCTTGGCCAGACGCCCCGTGGACAGTGTTGGCATACCCAAGGAAGTGGCCAAATGTTTGATATTATCCCATCCAAACTTGGATACAGGTTCATGCCACCACTCACACCAACTATGCCCAGAGTGAAAATATCCACCAGACATCATTATGCAGAGATGCTTAACATGCCCAAATTGGACTCTCTGAGCCTACAAATGGTTTTTTATACAGCTGACAAGACCTCAGTGACTCAGGCAGGGAGCCTGGTGTGAGTGGACAGAACCATAATTTGCACCATAATTTCAGTTCTAACACACCAGCTCTGCAGGCAGTATCCAATTGTGCAGTTTAAGCCTAGCTTGAAAGTTTATACAGTCACACAGAAATACCTGGGGTAATAAATTAGCTTAAATACAGCCGTTATTTACCTGCAAATTGCAAACATGGTTTTGCCCTTGCCATGTTTGCTATCTCAAGAAATGTCATGTGGATATGTGAGATGCCTCTGAGCGCCTGCCATCGGGTCACCGGCCTCTCCAATGAGCCTCACTGCCTCTTTAACCATTTTCTCCTTGGCTGCTCTTTACATCAGAGTGCAAAGCTTTTTCCTCACAGAAGTGCTGTGTGTTCCTGCTTACCACTCTCTGAGCATTTTATTTTCTTTAAATTTAGCTGCAAGCTCATTTTCTTTGCTTATTTTCACATGCTTTCTGTACATGCACCAAAAATACAATCATCAGTGCTTTGTTTTGTTTTTAAATACAGCAGCTAGTTCCAGAATAAGCTGGTGGAAGCAAATGAAAAATCTCCCACATTTACATCAGCTGTGCAGCAGACCCACAGGCTGAGAGCAAAGCAATGCCCAACACCAAGATAAGATACAGGCTTTTGAAATGGCCTTTTCCCCAGCCTTAAAAACTAGTTCTTCTAATTCAACCTTAGCACTGGGAAGAATGTCATTGTTTTAAAGAATTCTGACATAATTAATACCATATATTAAGCTTGATGCTGGGGCTGAATTTATAGACTATTAAGGCACTCATTTAAAAAAATCCCTTCCCCTACCAAGATGCCAGGATATGTCGATCTCCAGGTTGCAGAGCAAGACCTTTGCCAGGGTAAGTAAAGCAAATTCTTTTTTATTTCAATCTCTTTAAATGGCAGAGGTCTCTGTATTTGTATGAACGCAGGGCAGGAATGGTTTCAGTATCCTGTGGGCTGTCAAATGACGACTGTTGGACTCTTCCACCCTGCCTCTAAAACTTTCTGAGCATAAAAATCTCTAAGCACAAAACATTCTGCAGAGCCCCCTTGTCTTCTGTAGGGGTTGAGGGAGCTGTTAGGTTCAACTGCGTACCCCACCAGGCAAAATCAACCCCATTTCTTGATGAAGATTTCTGCTGTCTCTTGTTAAAAAGTGGGGCAGAAAGCACTTCGGGGTTGTTCACATGTGAGTCATTTCAGAGAAATCCAGCCCACGACAACATTTCATACACTCTGAGTCCGTGATGATGGTGTCCCAGGATCTTGTTCTGCACTCATGTTCCCTTTGAGAACACAAGGTCTTCATATTTGTCCTCACAAGGGAAATAATTTCTTTGTGTAACTTTGATCTTTTTTAAGGAGAATGGTAAGAACATTGAAAACAGTAGAAAATTTCATTTTGTCTTGGTCAATGCTCAAAAAATCTTACCCTTTAAAACAAATTTATAGTATCTTCCAGCCATGGTGTCTGGAGATGCCTAAAGAATCTGCCAATGTCACCTGGACCTTAAGAACAAACACATTTATCTTGAAAGAAGACAGATTAAAATAAAGGGCCGAACTCTACTCCCACAGAAATTTACCCAGCAGAAACATTTCTAAGGCACCAAACAAACCCTGCAGTGGCTGAGTCCTCAAATATTCTGTATTAAGTACTGTCTCTGGAGATGTGCTTAAAAATTCATAATACGGTGTATCTATTGATGTATTTAACGGAACTCTGGAGTAAGGAAGTAGAACTCTCCACCACTGTCAAGATAACACTGCCAAATTTTCCTTTGGATCTGTACACCTCCAGATGAAAACCTGAGTTCCCTAGGGGCCCAGATATTATAGTTGGAGCTGACAGCTTGGATCTCTATTGTGAGAAATTATTCATGATATTAGCTGTTCTTTCCTCTTAAGGCAAGCATGTGAAATATTACATCTTCACTCAGATTTCCTGCAATAACCTGATACATAACTCAATATTAGGAGACGTTCATCAGCAAAAACAAACGTGTAAGGGTTAGTGCAGCAGTATAATATAACAGAACGCAATATCAGGATGTAGCTGCTGAAATGAACTAGCAAAAAATAGCAACTATATAGACATTACATCAAGTGAGGAGCCTTTTAGAGAAGGCGGAGAGATACATGCACTGTGAAGCTTTCTCACTATATATCACATCCTTCCTCTGCATGAGAGAAGTTCAGCTTCACAATAGAACTGCACTCTCTATTACACTGTGAAAATATTTGCCCTTTTTTTATCTGTTACCCCAGTCTAACACTGTCAATAACCTAATTGTTGAATATATGGGAGTAAGCTGTGGGTTGCTATTGAAATGCTTCCCCTGAAGATCTGATATCAAACACGCAAGAAACAAGAGGGAGTTTGAGCCCTGCTTTGGAACAGGGCAAAGCTCCTCCTTGGGTCATGGTTTTCTGCTTATGTGACTCCTAGCTCAGAATTTACCCTTCAGGAGTAGTGAGGCATGAGGAGAGAACACGTGCAGGGGACGTACACTACGTACACCTAAATGAAAGCAAATTTCAGTTGTAAGGGAGTCTCAGCTTGAATAAAGTGCAAATTAAATCAACTGCTATTATTCTCTGCATTTGACCAAAACATGACCGTACCTAAAAGGCTCTGAACAAGGCAGTTTTTTACAATCTCCATATTCTTATATGTTAAATCCTACTTCACCCTGAGCAAATGGACAAGGATACAGTTGATGATTTGACTTCAAAACTTTTGATTCAGGTTTCACTGTGTAATCATCTCGCAGAGCGTAGGCTCTCTCTGCTCGCTCAGGCCCACGTTATGCAGGCTTTGAAATACAAAGAGCAGTAAAGACTGAGTGAAAACCCTTCTAACTTCAACATCTGAGTGACCCTGTTCTCCTTCTGAAAAGGAGATTGAGGTTTAAAAGCAAATGCTGCCCTGTGGTCTATACAATTTTAAGTAATTATAGGCACATATAATGAGCAGCTGTAAAATTCTAATGAAAAAAAAATGAAGCCTCTTTTCCCAGCAAAAGCTGAACAGTTCTACAGTGCTATTTAATTTATACCTTTCCAGATGCGTTTGAAAATAAGAGTTATAGTCTATAGCTCCTGTCTGCACTGGATAACTTTATATGGCATCTGCTTTTCCAGAATGCAGCAATCCCTGAAGCACCCAAGGAAGTCTAAAGTCTCAAGAGGTCACAAAGCAAGAGAGTTTGACCTGAATTAGCACAAGGTTTTGCAGCACCACCTGTAAAATCACATCTTGCTGGAACAAGGATGAAGGGCAGGAGCATGAGGTAGGCAGGGATGGTTTTGCATGGCAAATGATGCTCCAGAAGCAGTGGATGCACCAGGGATGGGGGCAGGTCTGGGCTTGTTGATCTGCAATGGCAAAAGGAGATGGGGTGGTTGTGCCTTCTTCTTCCTAAGAGGGGTGTTCCTCTTTCCCAGCAGGAAAGCTGCCACGGCCCCATCCTGCCAGCAACAACAGCACCCAGTCCAGCACTTCAGGACTCTGGCACAAGCCAAGTGGACCGTGGGGCCCCAGCAGCCCTTGGCAGCCCTGCCATAGGCAAGTGGATGCTCTGTTGACCCCAGATGAATTCACAATACTGCTCTGAAGAGGGTAAAATTTTTTCACAAAATTACAAATGGAAAGATTGAAGAAATTCCTTATGACTTATCTTGTGGCTAGTGGCAGGAATAAAATGTGCACTTCCTGCCTGAAAGCCATGCCTTTACCCATAAGGCCACCCTTGCGTCCCACTGACATAGCTGAACAATTACATTGGATGAGTCACCAGTAACTATTTATATTTGAGGGCTTAGAGCACTTGCTGTTAACCAGAACACAGAAGTTGTGCCGGGCTGATGCACAGAACAACTCGTGGATGCCCAGGGAAGGTCTCAATTGCATTTCCAATCTGTCCTCCCACACTATCTTTGTCATAGGGCAACAAGTAGCACAGTGACATTTTTATGTGTTGATTTTTTCCCCACCCACTCTGATTTCCGCCTCCAATTTGACCTTTTGTTTGCCACAGATGTCCACTGGAAAGGCGACTGGGTCGCCACATCACGTGAGACCAAACATTTTGATGGGCAGAAGGTCAGTGATCCCCACGACACTTTTCTACATAATTTCTACTACAGCTCAAAAGGTGAGCTGTAAGGTTTGCATGGTCCATTGTATACAAAAAGGTCCCATGGATTCTTGTGACATTTTGGTCTACAAAAAATTAAACTGGCAAAATATGTATTTGCACAGAGTACACCTTTGGGTGCTGTAAACCTGCATAACATTCTGTAATTCCCATCCAGTGGCAATACTGTCCTCTCCCAGTGGAGAATTTACTATGGCCTTTGCAGATTAGGTTAAAAAGTCCAAATCCAAAAGGAAGAAGAAATAATTGAGCATTATTTTAAAAGCTATGATGAGGCTATAATCGATTATTAAGGTAGGTTTAATACACAGTGATCCAGTTGTTAGAGTCCAACAGGTTTCATTTAACCAGAGCTCACAAACATCTATTACATTTCCTTTTGATGTGCTTATAACCATCTATAATAATTATGTATGTAACACACTCATAAATCCACTGACTCTGTATTAAACCTCTCTGAACCCTTCCTAAGTGGAATCTTAGTACAAAGGGTGAGAAAGGTACTCCATTATGGAAATAGACCCAGATATTAAGAAACATCCAACGTTAACAATTTCAAGCGCATGCGAGAGAACAACAGTGTTTTGCCAGTGGTGTTCAACTATGTGTGCAAAGCATATTCTAATGAAACTGGGAGAGAAATCAATACATATATTCTGAAAACAGTGAGCTGTAGAGCAGTAGATATCTACATGCTGCCCTATTAATATCTGCCTCACTGCATTTGCTTATTAATATGTGTCTTATTTTTGTTCTTTCAAAGAAATTATATTTTCTAGATTTTTTTTACTTCAAAACAATAATGAAAACACAGATGTGTATTTCTAAATATAAGTCAAGAATTAGGCCAAATCTTGCTCTTCACTGCAGCCATTATCCTGAAAGTGAAATTTGAGCACTTTGTAGCACAGTATTATCTTAGAAAGAAGTTTGCGTGGCAGTAGCCACACCGCTTTAATAAAATGTAAGTTTTGTCTCTGCCACATGCAAATTTTTTTCCCATAGACTTCAGTGTCCAGAAGCTCTAACACAATTTCAGTATTTTGAAAAGAAACTAATAGATGGATTAATGCAAAAGTGAAGCACCTAGACCCTTTTGCATAGGTTTACACACTGGATTGTCTGCAGAAGCATTTCTCAACCTTTCTGACTCCCTGAGGAAGGAAAAGAAGGAGGCATTTTCATTTTTCAGAGATGTATTTTTACTGTATAATCCTGTGCAAGGATCCCCTCAGCTTGATTGTTTAATCATTTCTTTAAAACAATGCAAATGGAAGGCAAAGTTATTTTGATTCACCACAGGCTGAAAGGCCTTGGCTGAGATTTCATACCAGACAATAGAAGAAAGACTGCAAAGAGATAACAAGGAAAACATGATTAAATCACAGAAGTGACATAAAATCAATAGAAGGAGGCAGGGATCAATAATTCTTTGCTCCGAGTAACAGTCAGTAGCGCTTGTACTCATTTTCAGATTTTTCCAAGATTATTTCCTGTTTGATTTGTGTAGACAGAGACTTTCTTTACAATATTGCTCTTTTAGCATTTTTGTTAAGATTTTTCTTTTGTAGGTATTTATTGCCTCATTCATTACCTACATTGGTTTCATTTGTGCTGGCTTATACAGGAGCCTATGACTAATCACAAAATAACAACATAGAGCAACTATTTAAGAAAAGTTAATGTGAATTCATAGCCATAGTGAAAGGGAATGTTCAGCCTTTCGTAGCCGTACAGCAGGTTTCATCTAGTTCTTCATTTATTGTGTCAGTTCACAGTATTTGTTGCTAAATATCCAGAAGACAGCAACAATTCATTAAATCCAGACATTCCAAAACAGAGGAGATGGAGCAGAGAGATTCACCGCCATGGAGTCAGAAGGATCTATTGCATTTATGCTGGGCTGTAAGAGGAAGAGGACCAGACAAATTGCATTCTGCAAATTGCCTGAGTTTTACAAACCCATCACAGACCTGGAAGCCTATTTCTCAAGTTTTCCTAAAAATGCCTATTACAAAGCAGCTCAATCTCATACCATACTCCAATAGAAAAAAAACCTGTACAGCTGCAGACCCACAGCACCACCGATTCATCCCATGGTGCATCAAAAAGAGAATATAAATGGTCCTAGCCCTGCGTTAACAATTAACACAGTGCTAAGCCCCAGCCCCTGAGAACTGTTCCTGTATCTGTTTGCCGCTGGGTCTAAGGATGTAACTGCCCAGATGTTGTGCCCCACACTTTGGTGTCACTCGAAAGCCCTAAGGTGGTTGTACAACATCCGCAGACCCCGAAACATCAATTTCAGCTTTCATAACTATCCTCTGTGGGGTTATTCCACTGGACCAGCAGCTTTGACAGTTTAAAATTCATCCATCAGGCTACAGAAAACACAAGTCTGGCGTGCAAACCTCAGCAGGTAAAGAAAAAGTTATTTTTCTTTGCAATCTAATGCTTTTTCTCTTAGGTTTCATTCTAGTCTGGTTTTCCTTTAGATCATCAAAGTTTATTTAGGACAGGGGATAATGGCTTTAAACTCAAAGAGGGCAGGTTTAGATTAGATATTAGGAAGAAATTATCTACTGTGAGGATGGTGAGGAACTGGAACAGGTTGCCCAGAGAAGCTGTAGATGTCGCATCCCTGGAAGTGTCCAAGGCCAGGTTGGATGGGGCTTCGAGCAACCTGGGACAGTGGAAGGTGTCCCTGCCCATGTCAGGGCAGGTGGTACTAGATGATCTTTAAGATTCCTTCCAACCCATATCATCCTACCATTCTATTATTATTTCTTCCTTGTGAAGGTAGGAAAATAATGAAGTGCTTAACTGGATGACTCTCTTAGCTGATATTTAAAACACTATCAAACCCCAGTGCAGTTTCAATACTCGGATTACAGTGAGACCAGGAGTTTGTCCTGAAGACTTGGTAAAGTCATGATGGTTGATAAGATCAAACTGCTTTACGTCCTAGGAGGATTTTAGCTCTTACATTTAAAACCTGTGAAGAACCAGGTTAGCTGGTTCTAGCTCATTTTGATGTCCTTCTCCCACAACAATAATTGAAAGGGCTTCACTTCACGTACAGAAGTTTGAAGTGCGAAAAACACCGTGACCAAGGGGCCCCCCAAAAGCAGTGAGGGGTACAGAGGTATTACCTCCAAGTATGTCCTATATAATTATCTCCCAATTCTTGTGTTCATTCCCTCAGGTGTTTTGACTTCACCTCCTTTCAAATACACCTTATTGTATAACAATAAACTTACTAAAATTGCAATTAATGGAGCTCTTCACAATCTGGCCTCGATCCTCTGGCCGGATGAAGCAGAAAGCCACTCAACAGAGCCCACTCTGATTTTTCTGGAGGTGGCAGAAACTTAGAAAGAAAGATATTGTAAGGACAAACAGAAAAGAAAAAGTCCCACAGCTCTAAGGCTCAAGCAACTGTTCATCTTCAAATATAAGGAATAGGAAGTCTTAACAACACACTCCACAAATGCTCTGGGTGACTTCTATTTAAGCAGAGTGCAGAAGGCATGGATCCCTCCTGGCTCAGTGGCCATCAGGACAGGAAAAAAAGAAACAATTAGCTGAACTATTTGATCACTAAAACGCCCTACCAGGGGGGAGAAAACAGCTGGAATAAAGCTGAGATGGCAGGAGTTTCAGCAGTGTGTTAGTGCTGCCTATTTTGGTAATAATTACATCCTCAAGGAAATTCACATTTCTGCATGTACACAGGATTGGGAAAGTCCTTGAACACTCCTCAGTAAATGGTCAATATCCAAGTACACACGGGTTGATCTGAGTGCCTTAGGTACATGAAGAAGGTACCAGAAGTATGGAAAGCAGCATCCTCCAAAAAATATCCTCATTGCAAAGTATTCACCCTCAGTAGAATTTGGTTCATTATAGACTAGTATATTATTATATAGTTACTATAGGCTAGATTATGATAATATGATATGTAAAATGTTATATATAATTATATATAATTTACATTATATATAATATATGTAATATTATATAGTATTACATATATAATATTACCACTGACAAACATCTTGTTAGGTCTTGTAATCATCTCACAACATTTCCTTTCAAGTCCATGTCCAGTGCTTAATATGGTTCAGGAAAAGTCAACGGGAGACATCAGCAACTGTCAAATTTTGTACTTTGGAAGTTCCCCAAAAAAGAGAGCACAGGTTGCCAAGGTTCAGAGGAGCTGAGCAGCCATTAACTTCATAGATCCTTCCCATTCAAACCTATTCTTCTACAAATTAAAAAGGCTTCTGAGAATGGATGATATAAATACAGTATAAATATGATACAGGGAATACCTAATACAGCACCTACACTAGAATCAGGGATTCATCTTTAAAAGCACAGTTTCTTGGTTTTGATTTTCTTATCCTGTATGTAAAGTGGAAGAATCATGTATGTATTTTGGGGTATATAAAGCTCCTTCTAGTGGTCCTCTAAAAACAGAAAGAGAGGAAAGAGACATGACTCCAGCATCTCCACTGTTTATATGGGACATTAGTATTTGGCAGGGATATATCAAATTACACCAAAATGTGTGAAATCCCTATTGCAAGGGAAAATGCAGAATTATGACATTTCAGCAGCAGTCAACGCATGGAAAACTCAGCCTATCTGTGCCTTTTTGGTCTGTCTGCAGATCAGAAATGTGCATTAGCAATAGCAATCACTAACTGCTGTAACTGCCAGGGCTGAAAATTGATCCCTGTAGATGACAAGGCTGGAATAATGTTGGGTGAACAATATGGGACTGGGTGGTGGCAGTGGTCCTATCAGGACTTACAGGATACACCAGCAAAGGGTTAAGCAAAATCTGAATTCAGCCTGGCACACCAGCCCTCTCACCTCTGGCCCTCCCCATCAGTGACAAAATTATTCAGTAGCCAACACAGCTGGACCCATGAGACAGAAGGAAAAGTGATGAGTAAGATGACGGGTTTTCTATAGACTCGGAAAATTCTGGATTATTTCACTTATTAAGAGTGTAATAGACAACATGCAATTATATGAAGTTGTACACAACTTCATTTCACTGACAGGGGAACAATTCCTGAACAGTGTGGATTCAAACACCCTCATAAGCCAGAGAGGTGTGATGGTGTAACACCACTGTGCAAACACAGAGGTTCAAATGGCATTCCTGGACTGTCTGCACCTGCTCGCTCTGCTCACACCTTGCAAACGCAACCAAAATTTTTTATATGTTGGCCAAAGTAGTCATAAAATAATACAATAAAAATCAGGGGCCTTTTGAAGGCAATATTTTTCATACGTAGCCAGCACCATCTCAGGCCAATGCCATACTGGGAAATGCTGCTAAGTGGTAAAAACAGAAATAGAATATTTGAGGAAAGTAACTTGGAGAACCTTAAAATGGAAGGAGATGTTTTCATCGTGGTATCAAAATTATTCTCCCCTTCATGAGGACCCACCAGATATACATTGCTACTTCAGCAAGGAGTACTCTGGAGCACCCCAGGTTGTTCTCTTGGTCCACAGTTTTTCTGACAAGACACAAGAAAAAGGTCTCTTTCTCTCAGCTGAGCACACACTGGGCAATTAAATAATGGAAAAAGCAATCTGTAGCTGTTCAGGAGTGCTAGGGTAGTATATTCTAAAATTTTCCTCCTGGAAAATATGAGAAAAATATGGATTTCTAGATGTTTATTTTGCTTTGTAGTATGAAAAGGGAAAAATAAACCCAACTATTTATTGATTATTTTTTTCAAAAATACCACATTTTAGTCTTTTATAGTTTGCTGAGATAAACAGACACTGCCTTCGAGCTGGAAGTTTTCATTTAACTAGTTTTTAATTGCAATCAGGAGTTTATAGTCCAACTATATACAACCCCATAAATCATCATTAAAATGCCTCCAGTCATGAAACAATGACCAGAACAATAATCACAAAAGTGAGAGATTTACACTCCAGCTGAGACAATAGCACAAGAAAGCAAATGTTTGCACTCTTCAAGAATATCAGTGTCGTTTATAAAGTATGAGTAATAAAATCAATACAGTTGATATTAATCAGTATCTGGGTGGACCTTGTTCTTGTACTTAAGATAGGCCTTCTGATAAGATAGTTAGCAATTCATATTCCTTTTCAGTAAATTAAAATATATTTCCTTGAAGATATAACTTGCCAGCTATAATAATGTGCCATTATGCTGATGATTTACAAACATATTGTAAAACACAGCAATGCAACAGCTGTGGAAATAAAATAATCAGCCTTCCACCTCTCTGCTACATCAGGTCAAACCTCTTATTTGCCTGTAATGACAATAAGGAATAAATAAATACCCTGGTACGTGATGAGGGGGGTGAGGCTGGCTGTTCTTGAGAATGTGCTTTGCATGGCAATCAATGATGTGTACTGAGGGAGCACATTTAACCACTCACTATTTATAGGACATGGAGAGGCTGGCTGTTCCAGAGACTCTTACCTAAGCTGAACTAGAGAGGCACTTATAAAATTGAATCTGCTGCTCAGAGCTTGAGCTCTGCTGTAAATTACGATCCATAGTCCTGCGTGACTGCTGAGCCATGGTGAGCTCACCAAGCTGCTCTGAGGCCGTTACAGTGTGCTTTTTATGCAACTGTGTCAGGTGCACACAGGAAATAACAATCAGGAGGCAGAGAAACACATCACAGCAAGAAAATATTTAGCAAGAGCGGTTTCTGAAAGGATGCATTACTTTGTCTTTACAGTGCACTCCTGGCTCAGCAGTCCTGCTGCAGTCCCATATTAATGTTGGTAATATTAATCCAAACTCATACCATCGTTATGAAGAAAAGAGAGGAATTGGTTCTTTGCAGGTCACAATCTTTCTCTCTGTTTTCCCTCTGATTTGTACCTCTTTTATGGGGCTCTGTCACACTGTGGCACTTGCAGGTCACAGTAGCATTCACTGGGTGTAACACCTATTTAAGCTTATCTGCAAAAAAGAACCTGGCAATGATCTACCTGGAGCTCTTTTACTGCTGGAGATGATCCAGGTTTTCCTTTCCTTCCTTACCACCCCCCTTCTCATTGCACGAAGTAAATACTAAACCTGCCTTGCTGAGCCTGTGTTTTGCAGGAGAGGGGCTGAAGGTCCAAGGTCAACAGAACATAACTTCCTTCAAAACAATGGAATTATTTGGGCCTTTCCATTGGCTTACAGAGAGCAGGTTACAATCCCCAGTCAGCACCACAAACAAATCTGAATCATTGAGCTGTACAGTGAGACACCCAGCACACTGGGTGATTCAGCTGGCTAACAAGCTGCAGCAAATTATACAGGTTGGGGTCCAAAATTAAATTTTCATCATTGCCATTAAAATTGATCAGATAATGGTTTATTCAATTCAAGTCAGTTAAAAGTCTCATAATAGTCCTTGCATACTTCCTACCTTTTGATTAAAGTCACTAAGAACTACCCCCATTGTGCAGGGACCAGCAAAGTAAAACTAAAATATTAAAAACTGTTTTGCCTGCCAAGCACAAAGAAGTGTTAAGCTGGCAGATCTTGAAGCCTGCCAGAACCTCATGATTTCAGTGCTTGTGTTTGCCCAATAAAAATAATTCTGAACATTTTAGATCTCAACACAGCAACTCGCAGAATAAAAATAGAATGCTTTGGGATATCAATTGTGCAGTCAGATATGCACTTTCACGGAAACCAGCTACATCCCACGGAGCTGGGACTGCTCCTGGAAAAAGTTCATGCTCATCTAAGACCAGCAATCCAGAACAGAGGCTGCTAATGCACTGACCTCAGTAGCAAGATTGTTGTCTTGTCTCACCCCACCAAAATGGAAAATATTGTAGATCTGAGGAAGCACTGATTCAAAGTATGAGCTGGTATGGGTGATTTAGAAAGAAAAGAGAATGGTCAGCCTTTTTTCAATCCTCAGAACCTTAAATCTTAGAACAGGGCATGTTTATTGCCATATACGCATGTACACACACGTGCGAAATGTGTCTTATAACCCTAGAGGTGCTTATGGGTCCAAAGTCTTTCCAAGATAGAAAGATCTGTTCTTGCAGACAGATAGATTTATTGTTGTGATTTTTGCTGTTGTTGTTTTCCTCTGTAGACAAAGATGTGCTTATCTTGGACCGCATTTTTCTCTATACACAAGTCAAGTCTTATCCAGGTAAGGTTATCAAAATAAATTCAAATGGACAAGAAATTATAATCTGGCTGAAAAATCAGGTTTGACAAATCCAGCATTATGTCTGTGAGCAGGAGAAAAGACCGCAGAGGCCTTTCCACCAGACGTACCTTCTCTGGAATAATTGTGCAGCAGGAACACCATGATCGTGGTGAGACTAACAGGTTTCTTCTGAGCTCCCTCTAGTGAACCCAGTGACCAGCTCTGGCTCCCTCCCACTGAGACACCCTCAAGCCCAGGCCAGGATTTATAACAAATTGATATTTTCCTTTAGTGCAGACACTCCTTGCATGTAGACAAGGTTATTATTTTTCGCCTGAGTCACTGATTGAAGAAGATGAGGCCTTGGGAAATTAGGGGCGGGATCCACCTACCACATCTCTAACTATAACCCATGAGAAGTTTGACATTTACTATAAACCAGTTGTCTGGGCTCCACCTATAGTCAGCACAGAGAGACAGAAATACCACCAGAAGGCCATTCATTGCTGTCTATCTCTTTTCACTGGCAATAGAGGATTCTAGATAGCCCTTTTAGGTTAGATAACTAAGTGTCAAAGGGATAAAATTAGGTGAGATGAATCTCTAGTGATTTGATTTCTCCATTATGAGGCCCTTCTTCTTTAACAAAAACCCTTGTTCCTGGTTTCAGTCTAGAACAGTGACAAATTCGATTGAACAGAGCAGAAGCAGAGAAACCTTCTGAGACTGATGAGCCCAGCACCATTCCAAAGCAGGCAGTAGGGTACCCACAACTATCTCCAATGGAAAATAACTCTTGGATGTAAATGCTGAACATTTGAGTCCACTGCAAGTTCAGACAACCTTTGAACCACTGACGTAGAAGTGTAAATTCCCCAAGAACTAAGCAAATAGTTGCTGGGGTGAGTTCACCCTTTCTTGTTCTGTGAGACATCCATAGGAAAACATTTTCTTGAATACTTTTACACTGTCACAGATTGGGTTTCTACACAAAGAGATTATTCATTAAAATGTGACTCTGAGAATTGAAACAAACTGATTATTAAAGGCTGAAATGCAACAGCACCCAAAGGCACTGACCAAAATTGAGGTGCCATTGAGCCAGGGAGTGTGTAAATACCTTGGGGCCAGACTCGCGTAGTTTTGATCCCATTGGATAATCCCAAATAGTCTCACAGGAGCCGATGGGATTGCTCAAGGAGTATGTTACTCAATGGGAATAGAACCAAATTTGGTTTACCCTGAGGATCTTGCAAGAGCAAAGAATATGGATGAAACACTTGGTCCCATTAGAGACAAGAGTAAAGAAAACAAAACAAAACAATTAATGTCAAAGACCTATATTTGACCCAAAGTGTAGGCAAAGAGAGGACACATCATCCATCTGCTTGATGCTACCTGTTTGTAATTCCCAACGAAAGAAAGAGAAATGTGAAAAATTTGTGGAGAAACATGCAGTCAAAATGTCTACAAATACTATTACTGGCAACCATACAGATGCACACTTACATCTCCATCGTACACTTCTTCTTCATTTTGGTTCCTAATTTGAAAATATGAATTACACAGGCTGGTTAGGTCACATGACATGACATTATTCTCTTTCTCGATGGCATAGACCTAATGAAAAATGGTTTTAATCTAAATATTTTTCCATTGGAACCCTCAGTTACATGAAAACAGTGGTTGTAAAAAAGTCCCACTCACTTAGTGACAACACAAGGCCAGAGAGGAGGTTCTGGTCAAAAGAAAACATGTTTGCCTGTGTGTTTTAAAGAGAGAGTAAAAGTCTTAATACCCCAATGGCCAAGACATAATGAGGGATTATTAAAAAAATAAAAGTGGATACTGTCCCTCTGGTGATGAATCATTTATTCAAATGATCAAGTTCTCATAGGAATGACTGGGAAAATTCACTCGCCACAGGGTGCAGTGATTAGGACACACACTGGAACCATGGGAAACCCCATCCTCAGTCACCACACTCCAGCAAGGCCATCCTGCAGTCTTCTGCGTCCCAGGTGCAAGTGGAGGCTGCTGTCAAGTATATTTTTCTGCTGAATTTTGGTTTTTTTTGGTGTTTTGTATTTGTGGAAAGTCTGCTGGCCCTTTATTTCACCGTGATGCTTAAAGGGGTTCAGGTTCTTTTTACACTTTATTTTGGGAAAAATTCAGTCCAAGTCCTGCCACTGAGAACTCATATCATTCACATATCTGGGCTCACATCTGTTCAGGGAGCCAGCAAAATAACTGAATTTTGGAAGGAAATCACGAAACTTTTAGTATCATTCCTTTCAGAAAACACAACTCTAAACTCATCTACATGGAGGTGATTTCCTCATTTAAACCTTCACCAGGGCAGGTAGAAGCAGGGCCCAGGAGTGAGCAATATCCACTCTAGGTCATGGGGTGGGGAAAGGACAGAAGTGCACTACTCCAGGAAATGCCTGGAAATGCTGGGCCTCCTTTGAATCTGATCACTCATTGCACCACTGCACACGCCAAAAACCACCCTGGCTCTCAAACAGAGTGATGCAACTCTGGGTGAGTGCTGCAAAGGTACCCTCTAATCCTTCCCTAGGTTAAGATGTCAGGATTCTTAGAGGAAGTTTGCTGAATATTATCATTCTAACAGCCTCTGTCCCCTGTGAAATAGACCATTCAATGTGGAAATAGCCAGGTGTCAGAAAAACACAGCTTTCCACACTCTATATAAAATTCCCTTCACTGAAAATCGACCAAGTATTTGTGGGTAAACATAAAGGGAACATAAATACCTGTTCTTCTATTTTAATCTTCCTGCATTTTGCAGCCTTCACCCAATATTCTGCAGGCCATTAAGAAGATAAAGGTGTGTGAGCTCCACCAAGAAGCTGGGGACAAGCTGGGAGTGAGTTACAGATTTGAACCTCATGTGTATGTGTGCACCTACACACATTACACAGCAAAATCTCCTACAGTATGGAAAGTTCATCTTTAACACAGATAAAGAATTTCAGTCAATGGTGGCACGAAAATGATAACAGATTGCAGATTTTGATTCATAAACTAGGAAGTTACTGGAAACATTAATCAGGAGCACAGCAGGGGAACACCTAGAAAGCTATTGTTTAATTAAAGGTAGTCATAACTACTGAGAAATCATATAAGGACATCAGAATTCTCGACTTCTGGATATAGCACCATGCAGAACATAAGCTCATACATAAATGTTAGTTGAAGGGCAGGTCACCCTGTTCATAAGGAACTGGTCGGTAGATTAAGTTCATGTAAAATCAGGTCAGGATAGGAGTGGAAAACTCAAAAGGATTAGTGTATGGATGATGATTGCTCATTTTGTTATGCCAGTGACCTTAAAGAAACAATGAACCAGGCGCTTAAATTAACCAGGCTGTACCTGCACGGAAAGAGAGTCATTAATGAGGACTCCAAAGCAGGGCTTAATTCACTGGATTAAGAGCATGTGATGAATGAGACTGAACACTACAGACGATACAGACTAAATAATAGAAACTAATACTAAGGACAAGAAAGAAGTATTAAAGAGAAGCAGAACTCTTCCTTTTCAGTTCAGGTGAATTTTAGCGCTGCCTTCAGCGGCAGCAACTGTTGGAGCAATAGCATCTCAGACAAAGAAGGACCAGGTAGCTGTAGTGATTGGTGTCTCCAGAGTAAAGTTTAGAGGATGAATCCTACAGGAAATTGGACACTACTGAAATAGAAAGTAAGAAAAGAATAGCGGAAAAAGAAAAAAAGGAAATCCACATAACTCCAAGACTGCAAATCAAGGGAGACAGGTTTCAGACAGAACAAATGATCTACAGTAGTAGAGTTTAGTAGAGTTTGTAGAGATATAGAGATAAGTACAGGCCATAGAGCTCTGCCAACCTGAGACACAGACACAGTAGTGACCACTAAAGTGGATGATAAAGTGTCAAATCAAAGGGAAAGTTGTCACATCTATTGTGCAAATCACTTCTGCGCTTGAGTTACAGTAATACCCTTTCTCTGTTGTGTTTGTTTCAATAACAAGGTAGAGAGTTGCTTGAGATTTCACATTTAAACGCAGCTCAGAAAACTGGGACCATGATTTCAGTGATGGTTTGTGGTTGCCATTATCATAGAAATAATAATAATAATAATAATAATAATAATAATAATAATAATAATAATAGTTCTTTTAGTTTTGAAAGGGTGCAACAGAAAGAGAAGCAATCCAGGGCACTCAAAGCAATACTTAGATCCAGGAAATTCATCTGCATCAACATGTTCAGAGAGGATTGTTCACATTCATCATAAAGAAAAGTACACCTATGGCACATGAGGGCCTGGTTCTGTGTCTTTTAAACTGGCAACGTTCTTTTGATATATTTAATGTAAGGTTTTGATGATGAGAGAATTAGAAAGGTCTAAGCATACTGAGAATGTCAGATGCCAAGAGAGTGTCTCCATTACTGATAGACCTTTCTTGAAGACAAACTCTTGGGAAGACAAGGCTGACAGTGACTACTGAATGAATCCTCACCTAGACTTCGTTTTGCAGAGCAGTTGTAAACAGGAGCTATAACTCACAACTCAGACAGGACAGATCCAGATGGGCCCTTTGGCTTCCTTCCATAACAACATCTTTAATTTTCCTAAAGAAAATAGCAACTCTATGCACAGGCTGCTTACTTCAGAGCAAAACTTGGTTTACAAACTCAAGTAGTTTAAGGATTAAAAAGTTTAGTCTATCTCAGCAAATGAACTTTATCAAAGTGCAGGGAAAATCAAGCCTTCAGGTAAACAGGAGCATTTGCCAAGTGGAAATCCCAGCTCTTTGTATATTTAGTAATGAGTGAAGATAAGATTTCTTTTTTTGACAGCATGATGGATACAATCATAAAAGGAATCATGCTGCTGTAACAGAGTATACTTGAAGAGTGAATTTGAAGGCTGTGTCTTTATTCCCAAACACGTCTTACCTTTCTTTTATTTAGAGTACATGAAAGCTAGTTTTTCTGGCATGTGAAAATGTTAAAGTTTTGTTGCTTTTTTATTTTTTTCCTTTACTTCCCACACCCCAATATGGATGTGTTACGTTTAATTGTCAAACTCAGATCTGCTTCCCAGTTCAATAATCACTGACTCATTTAAGCATATTTATTTAATTTTTTTTATAGATAGAAAGGTACAGCAAGCAAAGAAACACAAGATCTCGAACGAACACGAGCTCATAAATTGTTACATGTGATTCTGCTACTGTGGGTTAAAGGAGGGGGCAGCACCAAGAATGTGGTGAAACCAGCTGCTTTGAACCCTGGCATATCAGCATAAAAGCCACAAATGTTCCATAGATTAAAAATGAAATTATTTTATTGGTCTCAGTATTTTGGATGCTTATCCACGTCACAAAATTAATCAGATCTGATGTGACTGACAGTCTCTGCTCAGAGAAAAACCTCATAGCTGCTGGCCACTCATGACTGAAATCTAATGACCCAGCTCTGCTGGAAAGCTCATGCAAAGAGAAATTCTGCTGTATTTCACTCAAAAGATAGAGCACCAAGATGACTATCTTATTTGTCTTAGCATTCACCCAAAACTTGAAGGTGCATGAAACCCTCACAAGGAGGACGAAACTAAGCAAAGGTTCCAGAAGTGTGGTGGGCATTCATCTTAAGAGGTGCTTTAATAATTCTTGTGAGATTCTGTTTTCCCTCAAAAATCTGAGGAAAGCCCAGGGCTACACAACTTCATAACATTAAGCTCACAAAGTGCACAAGTAACAGAGGCATACTCCAGCCCATCTCCTCCTTGGATCCAGGATGCATCAAGAGATTCCAGCAGAAAGAGGATCAAAGTGTGAAAGCAGCTTACCCCACAACACATTCTCAGTGATAGTCTCTTGTTCCATGATTGGCCTCAAAGTGAGGTTGTGAAGACGAAATTAAAATTCTAGCTGATATCATCAGGCCAAGAGTCCAATCCACCTACCTGGGAAAAGATTCCTGGGGTCGCTGAGAGCTGTGCCAGGTTGTCTGTCCATGGACAGAAGGAGGCCTCACCTGAGCCAAGCCACAGCCTTCCACACTACTTAGATCATGCAACAGACACTTGCAAGGTTGAACTTTCACGTGCTTAACCTTTCATCAAAAGTAGATACAGGACCCCAACACAAAATAAGATCATAGAATCATTAAGGTTTCAAAAGACCTCTAAGATCATCGAGTTCAAACAAAGATCTGCACCTTCACACCAAATGTGGTCCCAGCTGAGATCCTTCTTGGTCTGGTACTTGACAGTACAAAAATAAAGAAAATATTGATAAATAGCAGGGTTAAATGCTCCTTCTCAATCTTCAACTGAGAATAAGTAAGTAAAGTGTACCATTCTGAAAGAAAAACCAGACATTTTTGATCATATTACTTTTTAAAACGTCTTACGTTGAAATTCTCTGCATTTCTCAGCAGGAAAGAATGTAACAGAGTTCTAAGAGAAAAAAAAAAGCTGGACACTAAGATTTTCATTCATAAATCCATGAGAAATCATCCACAAAGGTACTCATTGCAAAGGTTGTTGCCTGCAGACCTCTGTTTCTCCAGGAACAGTGGTGAAGGAGGGAAACCCAGTTATGATCAGAGCTGAGAGTGCTGGTGGCATCTCCAGCACTGGCAAGAAGGCGGCTTCAAGCTGGCACCTAATAGGTGCAAATTGTCTTGTCAAAAATGTAATGGATTGGGAGATTTCAGTCTTTCCGATAACAGTTTGAGAGACGAAGAATTGGAGATGAACTTCTTCATTTAGTCTAGAATGAAAATATTTCCTGTCACAATAATTTTAACCATGTTTTTTTTTAATTATCAGAGAAAAGTTGTTGGGGTTCTAGGTCAAGAAAAAAATTGTAGATTTTGATAAAAAATGTCAATGGTTTTTACTTCTTAGAAACACGTCTTTATAGTTTATGTCTGCATTTTAGAAGGATTATCTATTTGTTCTGGGAACTCTTTCTCAAATTTGAAAATAAATTAAGTTCATTGGAGAGGAGATATTTATGATCTCTCATAAACTATATTAGACTCCAACAACTCTCTTGGGGCATTTTGTGGGCTGTGCACACACAGAAAATCTGGTCTAATAGAGTCCTAATCAAACAGGCTTGTTCAGAGAGGTGTCCACTCATTCTGTAAATATTCCCACAAAGTGGTCTCCTCACAGTGAGATGAGTGGTTTGAAGAAAACACTGGATTTTCTTTCCAATCTGGAGAGAAACAGGTTCCCTGGTATTTTTGTTTTCACCTCTCTTGCTCTCAGCCCATAAAGGTTTTTTGTTTTGTAGAAAATCAAGAATAGGAATAACTTGTATCTTAAATACTGCAGCATAGATCTCAGAAACTATGCAGTGTTTTAAGAAGGCCTCTCCAAATTCATGGAGATATTTTATGGAAATACAGAGTACAGATGCTTTGTCAAGACAAGCTCTGCCTTCTCTGAGCTTGTCAATGCATTGCACTGACATAATCAGAGGCAAATATTTGAAATCATATAGTCTGTGACTATGCAGATTAGGATATTACTCTTATAATTATTGACAGTGTATGAACCAAACATGACTTCTATGGAGTCATTCCAGTGCATTCTGCTAATACAGATCAGGAATAGTGTTTGCAGTACTTTCTTTTGAAAAATATGGGTATATAACTCTCAACAGGAAGTTACATACCTTCCTTGGGGAGGAAAAAGATTGTACAGAAACTCCAGGAGTCTGAGGAGGATACAGGAGCATGCTTAACCCTCCTCTAAGAGGACTGCATGGTCAGCTGTTACCTGTGAGGTACCTGCTGCTGGGGAATCTGCAAAGGGCAGAAGGGGGATGTTGCAGTCCCATCTTGATGAAGGACAGCAGATGATGCACTGTGTTGTAGCCAGTGCCTCTAATATGTGCTTGCTCCAAAATCTGCATTTTTAATAGTGAATGAATAAGTGTAAATATGCTGTGATCCTGATCACATTATAGGTAAATATGAATGTGATCCCGATCTGGGATCAGGAATCAGAGTTAGATAAACTTATTGGGATTATTTCTTTTGCTATCCCATGGTGCTGAGCAGAATTTAAGAGGTTTTTAAACAGCAAATTTGAGGGTTCTAACATTTTTAAACTTTAAGGGAAAAAAAAGATCAAACAAGAAAAAACTCTGTCTTAAATTCAGGGTGTGAGAGTGATTTAATACATTAAAAGAACTAGGATTAGAACTAGCAATACAGGGCTTTCCAGCATCCCAGCCAGCTGGACATGGCTTTGCAGGTCTCAGTCTGCGTGGATCACAACAGGAGTACGTAGGTATAAACAAAGGCGGAATTTAATTACAAGTGCACATTTTTTATTGCACAATAGTCTTTCAAAAATGCCTATGTGAAGTAGAACTGTGACGCTGAGTTTGACCATTTGTTGGAGGCTCTTTGTTAAACAGAATGAGTGCAGTGTAACACACGGAATACGCTGACATCTTACGGGCCTGACATTTACTAAGGTAATAAATTAAAGTAATTATGTTAATGTATAATAAATGCATTCAACAGGAAATAAAAACTGCACAGTGCAAGAACAAAAAAAATCTTATTTTTCTAAGTGGCTGTGATGTACAGAACATTGAGATCTTAGCAGAGGTTTTTTGGAGGCTGATAATATAACCATAGATTGAAATAATCCTTATTTCTAGGGAAAATAATAGTGATCTTCAAGACATCAGATTAGAAAATGTGAATATAAATGAAAGATATCCATTCTCTACGTTGTGTTTGTGACTTGAAAAAGGAAAGGCGTGGAGCTCTTTTGCTTCTTTCCTCTATAGGACTTGCCATTCACAGCCTGATTCTTGGTTCACCAAACAACTTGGGCAACATTATACTACCTGAGTGACATTTTCAAAAGCCACTTATGGATCTGTAGGATTCTGGGAAGCACTGTGATGGCAAGGCTGAATTAGTCACCACACTGCCTCTCACCTACCATAACGCGCCACTCAGGCTCTCCTGGCTTCCTGCGCCTACAAGCAACATGAGCTTGCCTAGACTGTTCCACAACATCCAGCTGGGCTGGTGGGTGAGAGGCTGGACATGACCCAGCACTGTGCCCTCACAGCCCAGAAAGCCAGTTGTGCCCTGGGCTGCATCAAAATTATTAGGTTGGGTATTAGAAAAAGGTTCTTCACCCAGAGGGTGGTTGGGCACTGGAGCAGGCTCTCCAGCACCAGCCTGGCAGAGTTCAAGAAGTGTTTGGACAATGCTCTTAGGCACACGATGGGATTCTTGGGGCTGTCCAGTGCAGGGCCAGGGACTGGACTTTGATGATCCTTATGGTTCTCTTTGAACTCAGGACATTCAGGGATTCTACGATTCTATGGCAAAGAAGGATGTCCAGCTGGTTGAGGGAGGTTGAGGTAGGTGATTCTGCCCCTCTGCTCTTCCCTCATGAGACCCCACCTGCAGTACTGTGTCCAGCTCTGGAGTCCCCAACATAAGAAGGACATGAATTTGCTGAAGCAAGTCCAGAGGAGGCCACAAAGATGCTCAGAAGGCTGGAACATCTCTCCTACGAAGACAGGCTGAGAAAGTTGAGGTTATCCAACCTGGAGACTTGAAGGCTCCAGGGACACCTTATAGCACATTCCAGTACCTCAAGGGACCACATGAGAACTGGAGAGGAACTTTTGACAAGGGCATGGAGGGATAGGGCGAGGGGGGATGGCTTCAAACTGAAAGAAGGGAGGTTTAGATCCTAGGAGGAAATTCTTTCTTGTGAGCATGGTCAGGCACTGGCACAGGTTGCACTGAGAAGCTGTGGGTGCCCCATCCCTGGCAGTGTCCAAGGCCACGGTGGGATGGGGCTTTGAGCAAGCTGGTCTGGTGGAAGGTGTCCCTGCACAGGGCAGGGAAGTCAGAACTAGATGATCTCTAAGGTCCCTTCCAACCCAAACCATTCTGTGATTCTGTGATAAACCTACCTTGTACATTTCCCATATGTGAGGATGCCATCTCACAGTGGCTTTGAAGCTGTCACAATTCAGTTTTGTGCCAGAGACTGCAGATGCACAACTCATTGCTTAAGGAGGATCACTGTGCTGCCAAATCACCAGGAGTCTTTAAAACCTTTTCCCCTTTGGCTCCAGCTGAGTTCAGAGACTACTGCTGGCGGATCCTCAAAATGGTTATTTACACAAGAAGGTGTTTAAAGAAAGAGTTTCCTCCTGGCTCCAAATAATTAATGAAACTTTCCTTCAAAAATTACTAAAGCTCACACATCATTTAAAACTGTCTACTCAGCATATATACTCCAATTCTGTAAGTATCCAGTCCTGTTTGAATTGTGTTGAATATAATTGCCTCAGTAATATCTAGAGATGAGTCTGGCCAGAAAGCTTTAAAATGTATGGATGACACCTTCAGCTAAGGCAAGAGAGGCATTTCTCCCACTGCATCCTGTCAGGAGCAGCTGAGGACTTTTATAAAGTTTCATTTTGCCACATCAGATTGGAAATCTTAATATGCCTCATTCTGTAAATTGTTCCACTTACTTCAATGGGTCTTCATACAGATAAGGTGAAGTACAAACAGTACAAATAAAAGGGTAGGCTCTTTGAAGAAGAGATGTTCTCATATTTGTTTGGGTAAAACTGAGTAAGGTGGTGCTCGGTTCTCTCTTGGCTTCTAAGCTTTGCTGCAATAAACAGAAATGAATAAAAATAGCAATATCAAGCTGCACCAATGTCTGCAGCCTATTTGGCTTGCCCTGGGAATCAACTGGATACTAATGCACAAAAATACTGATTAAAACTGAGCAGTTTTGCCCTAAATTGAATCCAATTTAACAGAATAGAGGAAAGGGAAATATTATCCTGCTCTTTGCTCAGAGTATTTAGATATAATGACATAATATGCACACATTCCAAAAAATTGCCTGTCTTCAGGTAGTGCATTTTGGAGTGATTTCAAATTCCCTTAGGTTATATCAGCAAAACATTTTCCCCTGCCTCAAAAATCACTAAGCTCTCAGTGCCCAATTGTCTGTGTCACCTTGTTTACATGGTGGGTAATTTTCTAGCCTACGGTCTGTGCCTTATTTTGTCAGGCTGCCCTTGTGCTATGTTGTGACGATTTTGATTTTCAAGCCTCCATGCATAAATTATGATTTATTTTGCTTTCTGAAAGAAAGGCTGAGTGAAGTAATAGAGCGTGGGGTTTTTTGGTTTATTTTTTACTTATGATGAATATTTCAAGAGTGTGCTTTTTCCTTCTGAAGAAAACTCTGCACCTCCAGCAAGTATTTTTCTTCTATACAGAAAAAGAAACACAGAGAAGAGCTGAAATAAAAACAGTATCTCTTGTTTGAACCTTAAGAGATTCAGAGAGCTCACAACTCCAGCACTAGGGTGACAGATGCATCATTCTCCTGGCTTTCCTTGGTAATCTATGTTAATTTGTATTTATCATGGTTCACTGTGTGCTATGGTATTGTCACTGCATTGTTACTCCATGTCCATAAAGAAGCTACAAGCAGAAAATGTAGTTATATAAATAAAATGAGCATCAACATCAACACTGCCTGATTTTGAGGGCTAATGAAGCAAATTGCTCTTCAAAACTTACTTAGATGTTTTTACAACAGCAAGAAGTGAAAGATGAGGCCATAATTGAACCGTTGCCCAAAGGCAATTACTGATTGGAATTGATTAATTCTACAAACAAATTTGACCAATAGATTATTTGTCACGTTACGACAGATTTGGGCAATACTGCTGCAGTTGGGAAGGAGACACAAACATCTAGCATGAATAGTTAATATAGTTTGTTACCCTGTAGAGCTGCTTGTTGAGTTACCCAAAGAAATCTCACTGGGGAACTGAGCATCGCACGCCACTTTGATGCTATAAAACCATAGTGTTACCTCTCTGCTTTTATGTATGAATCCGAGGAATTGTTAACAGCAACACAAGCAGTTTGCTCTGAGCATCACAAATGTGATGGACTTAACATCAAAGTGATGCAAAATCCACTGAAAACAACAGAAAGGCTCTGGTTGAATCCAGAGGACTTTGAATCAAGGCCTACCAGGATCAAGTCTGCTGTTCTACTGGGTTTTCTAAGGGGATCCTGTGGGAAATTGGAAAAGAGATTCCAATTTCTTGAATCCAAGGATTACTGCTGCTTCGAGCTACTGGTTTTGCAAAATCATTGGTTCAGCTTCTTTCCCCTTCCAGCCCATGACATAACAGCACATGAGCTCTGAGCTTCATGGTTGCACAAAGGACTTTTTGAACTCAAGAAGATTCCCTCCCTCCTTCCCCCTTTCCCTCTCTCCCTCTTTCCCTCTCTACCTCTGTTCCTCCAGGAAAGATGCTCCAGACATACATTGGAGGTAAAAACAATTATTGCTGCTACTGTATACTCAGAAGGAAGCTGCACGAAAGAGGTCCTTGCATCATCAGTTGTCAGAGGATAGTGGGGTCGAGGTGCCAGTGTTTCTGCTGTTACCCAAGTCCTTCCACGCTTGGAGATCAAGCTGATGAATTGGGCACTGCTACATTATTTCTCAAACCAATATGAAAGCTCAGGATGATGTGCAGCGTGACAGCCTGCTTCTAGTTCTGGCTTCACACTGGTTTCACAGCTGTGTTGGTGACTTAATTTGAATGGGTTTCTACAAAAAAATCAAGGTTTTGGTTTTGTCATTGGAAGCCCCCCATGGTTTGAGACGAGCAAGCAGAAGTCTTCCTGAACTGTCACACAATGCATTTGCAGTTGTGATCAATGAAAGATGTCCTTCTGAGGTTTTATGATATTAATACAAGTAACTTTATAAGTTGGCTGTGCAGAGGATTGGGCCTTTCTCTGCTCATAAGGACATATTAGCTGATGGAGCATCCCACATGCCATTTCCTCAGCTCTCATATCTGCATCTTCCCTTGGAAAGGACAGGGTTTTTTTAAGCTTTCAGGAACATTTCAAAGCCCTTTTTTCCGCTATCAAGGTGTTTTAGAGGGAAAGGGCATAAATGAGCAATGTGATAGATACGGGGAGTTCTTATTTTGGCTGGGTAACAGATGAGGCATGTGGGTAAGTTATTGCACTATAATTGTGTTATGTGATATCGATGCTGCAGTATTAATGACTGCAAAGTGCCCAGATTGATTCAGATGGCCATTTACTGTCATTATTACAAATCTAAATAAATAAATAAGAGCAGTTGAACTGCTGTATCTAAGAAATGTTTCAAAGTCACCCGGTGACATATATGTAGGCGCTTGTGAACAGAGAGTGACTCAAACAATATCGGGGACACTTTTTATTGGGGTCAGAAAGAAATAGAACAATTAAGTCATTTTCAGTCATATACAATATATTAGGAACTGTTTTAACAAGTGCATTGCTAAACTGACTGGGATGGACAAAGCGTTTTAAAAAGCTGGGGTGTAAATATGCCAGGGAAAAAGAAAGAAAACATGTAAACTATGCTCAAAAATAGTCTGCAAATGTAAGGAAACAAGAAAAACTAAGACAATCATGCACATACCTCTCCTGCTACCATGGCCCAGTGAATACAGTGGTTACCATGGCTGGATCTGACTATGAGGTGGACTTTAGAGGGCAAGCTTTGTTTCTGATCTCTGCCCAAACAGAGAGCCTTGATCCAGTCTGTTGGTTTGTGTACTTTGAACGAGCCAACCTCACACTGCAAGAGCCAGCAAGTTAAGTTTGAATTTATCTCATGCCTTCAGGTTTCTCTTAGCATCCCCTGTCTGGCTGTCACATCATATAGAGTGGGAGATGTATTATCGCTCGATATTCCAAAATATGACTCTGCACTTTTTCCCTAAAACACAAGAACTGTGCAAGTCAGACAGCATTTCACAATGTTTTTTATGTGTCCATGGTTTGCTTGTTTTTATTTTTCTTTTCTGAACAGAAAACAGTACATTAAAGTGTGTATCTTGCTAAAAAGTAATTCTTACATTAACCAGTTGTGGGGAGTATTAATGTATATTAAATATAGGCTCTTTACTTACACTAAACATTTTATTAGCTTCCATTGTCATTGATACTGAAAAAGATGAGAGCAAGTCTATTAGAATAAATAGCTTCCTCATACTCATAGGCACATCTGTGAATAGGTGGGACCCAAAGACAGCCAAGTAAGAACCTGCTGGTATTGATCTGCATGGAGAAAAAGATCTATTTTGGCTCTTCATACGCCCACAACCTCTAATGATCATTGACTCCATTGCCCAGATAAATTCCTTAGATGAACAAGCAAAACCCAAATTAACATACTAACCATTAATAATCCAGTCAACAATTTTTATAACAATGACAACAAAAGAAAGATACGATTTCTTTTGAAGGTTTATTCTTAGCAATGTTTATGTGATGCAAACTTTGAATCTAAGTCACCTGCCAACGACCAGGAAAGAAAGTCAACTTTACAACTGGGACTAAACATTAGCTATTCTTGTACTTATCACTGCTGCTTAAGCAGCTACATCTCAATATCTCCTAATTTTATGAGTTCTCAGAAGTGAAGGGAATATGTGCTGTGGCCACTTCTCACCTCACAATTCAAGGTACAGAGCAACAAGAAAATAATTTTTGGATACTTGGCTATAAAATTGTTATTAAAAAATTTTAAAAAATAAAGCTACAAAACTTGCCCATTTGGTATGTTGCTGCTTTTTTTCCCCCCTTTTCTTTTTCTTTTTTTTTTTTTTTTAAACTTAACACCTGCTTTCATACTTCTGCTCCCAGGGACTGCAGGAAGCTGTGTAAGCTGTGAGAAAGGTGCTCAGAGGTTACTCCCAACATCGAGCTCCCCTAGTGGCTGCTTCCTTCCCACCGTCCCCGTGGACAGAAACACCTCGGCTGGGATTTTCCCCACTCATGACCAGAAGGAAGTGACTGCAAGATGGATGCAGATCACAATCCAGGAAGGAAAAAAAAATTGATACTCATTCCCACCTGGGACTTTTGGAATGAGAAACTGTTGGGTTATTCAAGGAGAAATGAAAAGACCTAAAAGAGAAATGTAAGGGTTTCTCTACGAACCTATGATCAGACACTACATATTGCCCTGCTGAAGATATAAGGAAACCTGTGGGAAATTCTGGTTTAGAGTTTGGTTCAACAGCAAACACAAAACAAAACCTAGATAACAATGTCTTATGAATCATTCTGCCTACAAAAATTTTTGCATGTATGATGAAAGGCTCTATTGACCATATTCAAGCCAACGATTAGCATTAATCCACTAGCAAATGGATATAAAAACTGCAAAATCAATGCACAGTTATTCTGGAAAGCAAATATTTTCTACTTCTCCATACACACAAAATGTTTTTTTCTTGTGGCAGAAATGCCCACAGACTAATGCTAGACTAGGGGCACAGCAAAGCAATACCAGATTTCGGCTGCATGGCTCCCTGAATTTTGCTGTCAAAGCAAAATGTGTGGGAAACTACAAGCTTAATTTTTCTTGTTGGTTCCAAGGTTTGGGGGGTTTTGGAAGGAAATTTCAAGGTGCAGGACTTGTTCTGCTTGTCATTACAAAGATATAGTTACCAGCTACCCAGTAATTCTGAACTGGAATTTCTAAGTTGATTTTCAAGATAAGTATTGCAATACCACATGGACAACATGTGGGACTGGACAACAAGAGATGTGCACCAATTCCTTTAAATAAAATGGTTTAACACTGCCATGAAGGAAGGTAGAGTATAAACGGATCAAACAAAGCTTCAGATGAAAATCCTGCCTGAGTCTCCTTTCATTTACGCCAGTTTTATTCTAGTATAACCTCTGTTTTCACTAAAGTTATTCATGATCTACTTCTCTGGCAGTGATTGCTGTGACCCCGAATTTCCTGGGAACCTCCACAGGTGCAAAGATGCTACAAGAATGAAGCTTTCATGCTCTAAAAATGGATAATTCATTTAAAAATTATATATTAAGCATGAGCAAAAATGTTGGCTATTAAGGATGCTAAATAGTTAAGATCCAGTTTGAAGTCACACAGTATTTGCATGTGTAGTTTTCTGTATTTTGAGATTCATCAACCAAAATATATCAGTGCAAGAAAAATACAGAAACTTCAAATGGCCAATGAGCAACCTCACTCGTGCAGTCTGAACCCTTCCTTGGCTTTATGCAGAGCACACAGCCATGAGCAAATCCAGATTTCATAAAAAAGAAAATAAGTAATGTCTGATTCTCAAAGAGCTTGGCTGGGGGTTGTGTGCATCCATCACTGCCCCTCTGCAGCCCAGGCCAGATGGGGATGGCCGTGGACAGTGCTGCCCAATGATCCCATCCATGCCCCCGCAGTGGGAGCTTCCAGGGGGTTTGGCAGAGCCCCTGGAAGAGCCTGTGTGTCAGCGAGGAGCGCTGGGCCGTGGGGCTGTGGTGGGTACTTGCAGTAGGACTCGGTGGGGTCAGCAGTGGATGCTCCTGGGACTGTGGTGTGGGCTGCACCCTGGAGGATCAGGGTCTGGATGACCCAAGGGGCCCCGCCACTCCACCAGGGCTTTGGGGGCTGATGCGGAGCCTGGTGGCAGCTCCACAGGAGATCTGGCTCTGTGGGCAGGGCGGTGGAGCGAGGCAGTTTCACTCAGGGGCCTCACTTAGGGGCCTCCCCGGCACCCTCACGCCGGGCAGCCCTGAGGGACCCCGGGGCCCATGGGGACAGCCGTGGCTGTGGGCTGTGAACCCTCCAAAGAAGGCGTCGGTGGCGGCCGGGGTCTGCTGCTGCTTTGGGGTGTTCGCTGTCGCTGAGGTGTGGGGCGGGCAGGGCTGGGCAGGGCCGGGCTCGGGGCTCCCCGGCAGCCCGGGGCCGGGGCCGGGGCCGGCGGGGTAGGGGCAGGACCGCCGCCCTCCGTGCTGCTGGCAGTGGGGAGCGGGGCGCTTGGGGGCTGTTTGTTTCTCAGAAGCTGTGGCATTTAAATAATAATTAGAAAGGAAGGAGAAAAGCTCATGGTGGGGAGGAGAGGCAGGGCGCATCCCGGAGGCTCGGCGCGGCGGGCGGGAGCGGCGGCCCGGTTCCCCCGGCTTCCCNCCCTTCCCCCCCCCCCGCGCATTTATTACTTGCATTTAATTAATTCCTTCTTTGCGTTTCCTTCCCTGTTAATCTTTGAGTGACTGCTTTGTACATATGGCAATCTGATAATGAGGGAGTTTATCCTTATTCTCTAGACTTCTTCACTGCGATGTCCACCCATCTAGTGCCGGGAATATCGATCTTCTTTCCATGGGGAGGGGGACAAGGTAAGAGGGGTGATAAAAGTTTTGCAGTATTCCACACCATTAAGAATAGCTTTTATTCCTTGGCGCTGTTTAATCAACTGTTATATCAAGTCATGCTGTTTAAGCAACCACATCAAAAGAACATACCCTCTTTTGTATAAATTATATATTCCTTGTATCTGTCTTCTCGCATGCACGCAGACGGGGAGGTAAAACTTAAGTTTGTTTTTTAATAGCATGAAGCAGGTATTTAGCTGTTATACAACTTGTTTCTGCAACTAAGTTGGTTGATAACAACCCAGGAGCCGAGCTGCTGACTTTCTAACTTTTTACCCATTTCCAAGTCAAAACTCGTCAATTTAAAGGTCGGAAAGAGAAATCGATGATTCACTGAAACTCCACAAAGAAACATAAATAGCAGAAGACAAGCATAGGCTAAAAAAGATGAAAGAGCACCAGTTAGAGTCGGTGTGAGACCACTTCGGACCACTTCTTTCGGCTCTTTTCTAAAGTTCACCTGAAAAGACCACTTTGTCCCTTGAAAAGTCCGTGCTGACCTGCTCGTTACAGTTTACAGATATGCAACTTTTTCACCACTTAAAAACTAATTTTAAAATCCATTTTCACAAGGTTCAAGTTGATCACTACTCAGCTCAATGTCGCAGACCGGAAAACTCCCATAGAATTGTTCATCCCAAAGAGCTCTTTTTATTTCTTTTTTTTTTCTTTTTCATTTTCTTTTTTAAAACCCCATAACTTAAATAAAGTTTATTTTTTGGATGTGTTTTGTTTTTCTGAGAAAGTGGACTTTGAATTACTTCAGCACACGGTCCTGGAATTTTTAAGAACTCCTAAAAAAACTCCTGAAAGTTTCTAGATCCCAGGACAAATTGTATTTTCTTAGGAGCAAAAGCAAATGAGCACTTTGCAGGCAGAGAAGTGTTTGTTCATATGGGACTCTGCTGTTCTGTCTAACCTGCTCTATCAGCCTCATCTCTGCAATTTTGCTCGTCTCTCAACACCTTTGTCTGATTAGTAGCTTTTGGAGATCGGGATAAAGACATCACTTGCCACGCTGCATGAGATAACAATTAATTTAACATTAAACTTATCCCCTTTCCATTCACTTTGCTTGGATCGATCTCTGTTAATTGTGTTTGCGGATGCTTTCAGCACTATGCTTTTCTTAAAAACTTAATGACACCCCGCAAGGAGGTGTAAGAGTCTAAAACGCTCCTCTCCGACTTTGACCAGAGAAACAAAGAATATAGCCCCAGCGTGCTCAGGAGACCATCTATTTTTAATCAGTTGACTATTCATGCACTTCCGAAGATACAATGTTATTTTAAACTGGGTGATAGTCCTGATTTTATAAAAAAAAAAAGTGCCACATTGCAGTTGTGTGATACACAAGTCAGACACCCTAACTTCATTTAACTGCCGCTTCGCATCAGACCTGTTTCTGCTGTTAAAGTGGTCATTTATCAGCTAAAAGGCGAGCGTGTTTAAAAATGTATGTCTTTGGGAGGGAGAGCAACCTCCCTTTTCAGGGGCAAGAAACCTGTTACAAAGCCATTTAGGTGGGTGCGCTCTGAAATGGCATTATTCCCCCCCCTCGGGGTGTTAATATTACCCAAATACATTCCTATTTGCACGGCTCCCCAATAATTCGGCATTTTATTTAACCACAACTGCCCTTAGAAACTTGCACTGAGTCAGCCTGCTAATCTTAATTTTTTAATTTTTTCCCCTCTTTCAGAGAGGCATCTGTTCCTCTTGCTGACAAATGTACCATTCTGCCAAGAAAGTTTTTGAAAAAAAAAAAGAAGAAGAAAAAAAAAAAAGAAATAAAAAAGAAGAAAAAAAAAAGCATGTAATTGATGTTATCCCAAGAAAGCGCGATCTCCACCCCTCTCAGCTCCAAGCCCTTCAGGTAAAAGGAAAAAAAAAATCTTTCAAGAATTTGTTGCCTTTTTGAGGGTTAAAACATCAGAAGACAAGCTTGTCTCGCCTTGGCCAATCAGCTCTCGGCCCTGGCAGCTATAATATAGAACTAAAGGCAGACTCCTCTCACAAGCGTCTTGCTTTGCTACCATTAAAATCAGACCCTTTTTTTGTCTCTCGATTGCTGTCTCCCGACCAAACTCCGATGTGTTCCGTTATCAGCGACCTAAAGCCTGCCATTCCAGCACCTGTCTTGCTAGGGATCGGTGGATAGTATACGATTCAGAAAGCAGACAAGGACATAGGAGGAGAGAGAGCTCTAGAGAGACAGCCAGGGATAGGCACAGAGAGCTTTGAAGTAATTGGATTCAATGGACGAAATGCTGCTGTTGACAAGAATTCTCTTGGTGGGCTTCATCTGCGCTCTTTTAGTCTCCTCTGGGCTGACTTGTGGACCAGGCAGGGGCATTGGAAAAAGGAGACACCCCAAAAAGCTGACCCCTTTAGCCTATAAGCAGTTTATTCCCAATGTGGCAGAGAAGACCCTAGGGGCCAGTGGAAGATATGAAGGGAAGATCACAAGAAACTCCGAGAGATTTAAAGAACTAACCCCAAATTACAACCCTGACATTATTTTTAAGGATGAAGAGAACACGGGAGCTGACAGACTGATGACTCAGGTAGAGCCACAGAGATACCTGTATTTGTGTTTGTTAACCTCTCTGAGCAATCCTAAAGGACGCATCTGTCTTAGTATTTTTGAAAGCCCCCCCTTTCCCTCTCCCCCTCCTCCCCCCGCCCCTCCAAACTCGGCTAGTTTCCCCATTGAATGTAAATACCATCTATCCAGCCAAGTTAGCAGGGGCTGGAGCTATTTAGATATTTGGTGGGGGAATCTGTGCGATACTTACAGTCATTACCGTGCCATGGCGTTCCCTGTAACTTGGTTAGAGATTGCTGTTTGCATTTGTCCCCAAGGATGCACTTTGATCAAACGAATTGCATACAGCTCAGAGGACCCCAAGTGTATAGTGACCGCCAGGCCACCCACTCATTATTACAAACGTAGTCCGCGGTTGCTGCGCCTGCTGAATTGATTTTTTTATATATACTTTTTATTTGATTTCTCTTTTTTCGCCTTTCATTTCATTTTAACCTTCATTATTATTATTATTATTATTTTCCTCGCGAGCATATTCTAAATTTAGTAGGCATGCAGTCGTGCACTCACAAAAGGCAGCTGAAGCCGGATCGACCATTCCTCATCTGATTCCGTATATTATAGCTCGTATTGCAATACCATCATTTGCAATTGTGCCCATCAGAGCGTAAATATATTGATATTTCTTTAAGGATGCTCGCCACCAATGCTCTGGTACTTCCATAGGGGAGGGACTTGCAACTTATCGGCATTGCATCACCTTCTGTTTTAAAAAATCTGATGGCACAAGGTTTACAACTGGGCAAATATTGGATTTCGGGTGGAATCGGATTGCGGAACCATTTTAAGAAAAAAGAAAGAAAGAAAAAAAGATAAAGGAGCGAGAGAGAGAGAGAGAGAGAACCGCTCCGAGAGTCACCTCGTAATTATTATTCATGCTCAACTGAGAGCTCGGTGAAGTCAATTGCTCTGCCAATCCCGGAGTTTCAGAAACTACAGGCAATCTAGACACTGGAAATGGGTTTCCTCCAAATATAGGTCAACAGCGCTTTTTTAATATTAATACATTTAAGCCCCACCTTCAGTGTTAGAGCAGGACTCGCCTGGAAGGACTAGGCGGGGAGTGGACGCGGGGAAGGGGGGCTGGGGAGTGGAATTTCCCAAACTCTCCCCGTTCCTCGGCCTGATTTTCCGCACGTTGCCGGGTCTCCCGGGGCGAGGGATCGGCGGCCGGCACCATCTCCTCCCGACCACCTTAAATCGCACCG
>VZTF01001612.1:2314867-2439984 GCA_013397755.1 Cnemophilus loriae | reverse complement strand
ATCCACTGGTACTCCCGGCTCCTCTACCGCATCGGCAGCTGGGTGCTGGATAGTGACTCTCTGCACCCGCTGGGCATGGTGGTGTCATCCAGCTGAGGGGACCCGCGCCGCCCCGGCCGCCCGCCAGGCTCCAACAGAGAGACAGAGACATGGAGGGGGCGAGAGAGAGAGAAAGAGAGAGAGANAATAATAATAAAATAATAATAATTAAGTAGGACAGTCCAAAGTAGACTTTAAGGGAAACAAAGACCCCTGGAAGTTCTGTTCTCTTTAGTTTATAAATATATATATATTTTTATTTGTTCTTTTGTTTTGTTTGTTGGTTTTGTTTTTTTTTTTCCTCCTCTCCTGGATATTTATTTCTTTGGTATTTTGAATAGATGTTTTAAATGATATGAACCGGACCTTCAAGAGCCTTAAATAGTTTCTTTGATAATTTATTATCATGTGAACTGTACTCACAGGGGAAAAAATTATTTTGTGAGGCCAAGCAAAACTGCGCAGAGTCTATTTTTCTACATGTCACGTGTGTCCTGACTTTCAGAAAGCAAAATTCTGTACTTTCCCATCTCTCCATTACATTACTCCTTCATTTCAGCAAGTCTAAAAAACAAGCAAACAAACAAACAAACACATACAAATAAGACAAACTTCATGGGGGTCCGTAAATTATATTTTTATACACAGAATTGTAAATTAGATTTTTTTGAGAGATCAATACTTAACTGAATCACATTTCGTTTTTTGAAATAGTGTAAAATATGAGAATATATTATTTTAATTTAAATAGTTTCAAATGTAACATCATTTCCTGTATTGTTTTCCATGTTTTGCTTTGTAAAAACACCATTTGGCCACGTTCATGGAAGTCAAGACTGTTACACATACTTTTTATTTGCAAAAACCGTAAGAAACTTTGTTATTTTTAACTTCAGAAAAAGTTTATTAGAAAATAATATTTTTTAAAAAGCGCACATGGCGGCAATTCTGTGACGATGGAGATGGTAGTTTGTACAGAGGGGGGAAAAGGATGTTTTGCATTAATAAATTGAGAAATAACTGCTGTAAATTTACTAAAATGTATTTTTGAATATTTTGTAATAGTTTTAATAGTTTTATAGAAATAAAATGTGCCATGCACAGTTTGGTTAGTATATAATAACTAAGAGTTCCTGGTGCATCCCATTTTTTTTTTCCTTTTTGCTTATTGGTTTAGGAAACATGATACCTAAATGAGTGCCCATTGTTTTATTTAGATGAGTTGCTTATAACATTTAATTTTGGTACTTTAATTAAGGAAACGAATCCATCACATCTGTGCATAACCTGGAATCTCTTGTACTGACAGTAGAACCTCACTTATTTGCACGAGCGACCGGCAGACGGGTTTCCCCTTACCAGAGCCCTGGCTCCCCATCCGTGCTCAGGCGATGCTCCTCTCTTCCAGCTCCAGCCCCGGCTCCGTGTCCACTTTCCAGTCTGGTCCGGAGACTGTGGATGGCTCTTAAAATTGATTTCTGAGGATGCTAAATCAAGTTTTCCCTTTGAAGCACGTTAATGTGAAGGCAGGCAGCTGCCTTCACCTTGTGGCAACACCGGGATTTCAGTGGGCTTCGATTTGGGTGCCCAGAAGATGGAACTCTGAGGGAGAGACATTGACTTTGGTGAGTTAGAGGGATTCACGTGGCTGATGCTGGAAGAAGGAGATGGCCACCAGATTTCACTGGCCACTTTGAGTAACAGCACAGGGCTTGGGGCTACTGAGAACAGAGCAAAACACCCTTTGCAAAACAAATGAAAGGATAAAGATTTGTTCATTTATCCTGAGAGACATTCCTTAGCTGTAACGCAGGAGTGCATCCCGAGCCACTCATGGGCGAATGTGCTGGAGATGTGTTTTAGGAGCTGAGTGGTGGTGCCAGCGCTGCATCCCTTGCCTGGTCACAGCCCCAACCCACCCCAAGGGGATCATCCTTGACAGGTGCTCATCAGTGAGGTTCTGCTGCACTGCGTGCTCCTCCATGGAGGGTTTCCAGGATCCCTTTAAAAATTTTGCAAAACATTGTGTGTGCATGTGCGTGCACGTCTACAATGGGACCGTGCCGGAAGGGAGCTTGCCTTGAATGTCTTCTCATCTTTTCTTTGGTTTCCGTTACTCATCAGTCTAGGATGTTCATCCGCCAGGCCTTTTGCTCCAGAGACACAGCCATGTCCTCTGCTGGGATGGATGGCAGCTCCAGGGCCTCCTGGAATGTCCCTGCCTGGGGCCATCTCCAGAGAGTGTAGACCGTGCCCTTCCACGCTGAAATCCTAGGAGCTTCTGGAGCACTGTCAGGAGCTGGTGGCCGATCCTCACACAGGAGCACTGCTGTGTCAAGCCCCAACAGATGGATGTGGTCTCTCCTTCCTGTTAACCTCTAGTCCAGGCCTGCTTCCAACCTCCAAAGCTCGGACGTGGCCGGGGTGATGAGACTTCGGAGTGACCACAGCGTGCTGCAGCGCCAGGAGAGGAACCAAGCCACCCTCATGCCCACCTGATGTGAGGCATCACGGGAGACTGTGGACTATCTGGTGGGTGCTGAGGACCTGCTGCCCTCCCTAGCTTGGACTCTGCCACCTCCGTGTCTTTGGGGTGTGCTGAGGGCTGCAAACCCAGCTGATTTGGGGCATGTGAGAATGTGATCGTGGAACAAATGAGTCTCTGCTGTAAGAGTCTGGCCTTAGTATGGCAGTGTCTGGGTGTCTGAGCTCTCTTACCCTGTCTCTGAGAGGTGGTTGCCATTTTTTAAGGCCTTTACACTCAAACAAATGACCGTGTTGGAAGGTGCCTTCTCCAGAGGCTGGGTGGTGGAGAGGTTTAGGGATGACAGTGATCAAACTTAGAGCCACCGGCTCGAGGGCTTCAGTCTAAATTGCAACTGAGATGTAAAAGAGCCATCAGACCAGAGCCCACACTTGTGTCAGGGCAGGGCACATGCCTGGATGGGACCACACCAGACACTGCCTCATTTAATCTTCACCCAAAGGCCAGGATGAGCTCACAGCTTTGTGGTGTGAGAGAAGCTAAGATGCTCTTACACTGGGATCAGCCTGTTTCACCAAGCAGAGAAATGCTGTGCCATGTTCTCTGCTGCACTTATTCCAAGCAGGTTTATGTCTTACTCTCACCGTGTCTGAACTCCACCTCTCCCTCCGGCGCCTCTCGTCAGGATCACCCCTCCGTGGTGTGTTAGAAGCGCTTCCTTAGATGGGCCAATCCAACCCATAGCTACAGCTCTTGTATGAAGGATGTACTGTCATAACCTTGTGCAAAACATCTAGGAGATGTCACTGTCCATTTTCAGGGTCCAAGTATGGCAATAGTTTGTATAAAATGTACACATAGTGGTGGCTACAGAATAGTTTATGACTAAATACATATCTATTACTGTCAAAATAATGTATAAGAATGTACTTGAAGCTATTATCCTTGTGCTCTGTTGTCTGAATAATTAAAGAAATTACAGAGACTTCCTGAAATGTCTGATATGTGATGGCATTCCTATCGTACACTCTCTGAGGATTTTGAAATGATGACATTGAAATGCAGAGTGGGGATCCCATGGGATTTGGTATTGGGCTCTTCAAACATGCCAGGAACTGTGCTGGTGCCACTTCACATGGTGGTCACAGCCTCCCTCTCCTCCCACCTACAGCCACGTAGTCTGTCATTTACCTGTGAAATATTGCGTGGCTCTGCAAAGCCAACTCATTTGGAAGGATTCTGTGGGGAGGCAGAGGTGCCCCAAAGAGCAGCCCACCAGCAGCTGCCTGTCCTCTCCACCTCCCCCACCCAAGCCAACATGAGAAATGACCTTAATGAGACTGGGACTAGTTTGTGTTTACTTGACCAATAGCTCAAGCAGTGCCCTGGTGCTCAGACCCCAGGTAAGCCCTCCAAAGGGAAGCTTGGATGTGCCAGTAAAAGAGGATCACATCCACAGCGCAACTAAAATCCAAGCCAAGCTCTGGGGTAAACCAGGGCTTTCACAGCCAGGTAACCGTGCTGTGCCTCAGCCAGCAGCTCTTCGTGCCCTCACATGGGAAAGTTTGCTTAGCTGGACCTTTAGACATATATATGCACATATATGTACACATATATAATATTATTATTGTGATATTAGGAGCTCAGCACATCCTACCAGGACATAAATATGTTAACATTGGCCCTCCTGAGCATTTCACACCACACCGAGGCTTAGCAGGAGATGTAAATCAGCCCGGTTGGGCGATAATTGGGCAGCAGCTCTGCAGCCCCAGTACAGCATCTATTTCAATTACAGGGGGAAGGAAACCAGAAAGAGCATTTTATCTTACTCATTACTGCAGGCCATAAGGGACCACTAGATTTCTTAAGCTTTTGAAATTCTCTCTTCAGCAATTTCTAGCCTTAAAACTAGTTCAAACTTAACTGAAAAAAGGTCAATTTTCCATGTACAGAGCCCTTCAGAGCCTTCAAAGGAGCAGTGTTTATGTGATCCCTGTCCTACGCAGGCTGAAAGGGAAAAAATCATCTTTAAAAAATGCATCTTTACAAGCAATGGAATTGTCTCAGATTTGATAGGAGCACCACAATCACTGTTTGTGCCAAGATTGTTAAATATAATTTTTAATGCTTTGCATTTGGGGTGTTTAGGCTTCTGTATTTAAATAATTTTGGTTTTCAGGGATGAAAAGTAGTGAGCAAATCCAGGAAATATGAGTTTAATGATCTTGTCCTGGTTCCAGTGAAATCAAGAGTGGCATCCAGAGGTGATCTGGGTGCACAGGCAATTGTGCACCTTAAAGTTGAGTGCAGGACTCTATATAACTTCTTTTCCTTTCATTTTTAAGTGAGAGCAAGACATCTCTTTGGACAAGTATTGCTGCAAATCAGGAGTGAAACCACAAGGTCAGGAAATCTGTTTGAGGTAACAATATTTGTTTTGATGCCCTGTGACCTAAATGTGAAATAAATATTAGATTTGCTCAGTTTGGTGTGAACAAATGCCCGTTTGTGTTACTGAGGAGGAGAGGTGACAAGGGATGCTCTGTGTGACGTGACCATGGAGGGTTCCTTGGCCACCAGACTCACATCTGGCTGCTGCAGGGAGGCAGGAGGGGTTGGACATGGGCAGGGGAGCAGGGATGCTGTGAGAACACCGTGTGCTTCCTGCAGCTCTGCCCGGCTCTCTGGACTCTGGGAATGGCACAGGGACCCCTTCTTCCTCAGCCCATCTCTGGGGCAAAGCTTGCCTCGACCAGACCTCTGGGACACCAGGATTGCTCCCTTGAAAAGGGATGTGCTCACAGGGAAACTATACTTGGGAATGCTGTACCATTCCAAGTTTTGAGTCTTTTGATGGCATTCCCTGCAAGGGAGTGGATGATACATCTGTGTGCAATTACAGCAACATCCTTTTGGTCTCATGACAGACAGTCACTGTGTCACAGACCTGTCGTAGGGTTTCACTGGGTGGAGGAGGCTTATTTACAAGCAGGATACAGATCAGGCTTTGTCTAGTTTGGAGCATTAAAGCATTTCATGACCTTTTTTATTTTGAGCAGGTCCCCCATATCTGCAAGGATGGAGGGGCTCCAACCCTCTGATTAACTGGTATTGTTAAATAAGCTAACAGTTTTCCTAAAGACAGCAGCATTGCATCCCATCGATCAAGAATCTTCTTTTATATTTTCTTTGCATTTATTCTGTGAGGAAGAGACCAAAGAGTTAAAACATTAGTTTTAAGAAATCCCAGGCTCAGAATCTGGGACATTCAGAGCTCTGCCAAGCTCTGCTTCTGCTTCTGCAGCCTGCCCTGAGCAGAGAGCTGAAACCTCAGTCACCCAGCTCACCTCTTCCTTGTAAGTCAGCCCTATCCTGTTTTCTACAGCAGTAAGAACTGGTTTTAATTATTAGACAGTGATGAATGCAAATAAATATTAGTCTCAGGATTGCTCATGAACAATTCTCTTGGACTAGTCACTGGTTTGGTGCAAGCTTTGTTGGCTTTGCCAAATGATTCCCTTTCTACTCAGCAAAGTTTTTCTGGAAACAGGAGCATAATAAATGTACAGTATCAAACAAGTCTGTTCTGGCACAGTATTTGTGTGAATAACCATTTTGTGCTAATACCAGTGGAAGCCACGGGGTTCACAGGCATCAGAAAGCCCAACTGCCATTCAAATATTTGCAAATAATGAATATGTGGTCCCACAAATAACAACAAACCAACCTGGTTGCTTTCATTGAGGAAAATGATTATGAATCACTGTGTACTGTGAGCTCAATCCAACAACCACCAGCGTCAAAAGAAGTCTTTCCACAACTTCAAACAGGCTGGGAGCTGAGCTGTGTTTGCTCAGCTTTACCTGGGGTATCCATTGCTCTCCCATTGCACCATTAAATAATAGAATTTATCAGGTGAGTAAGAATTTCCTAGAGCAGCCAAGAGTGGGCAAATGTCATCTCCTGACTGCATGTGTGCAGCTCCCACTGATGTCAGCAGGGTTATGTATGGGCAAAATGAGGTCAGACTGTGTTGTCCTACTTTATGTGCCCTGTGGTATTACACTCAATTAAGTTTTGTCTCCCAGGACACAGCCTCTCTCCCACTTAAGTCACCAGGAACTTTGTCACTACACAACAGTGCAGGAGGAGGCACTTGATCCAGAGTGCAACAACGTTTAACCCGTGTGTTCAGGAACTTTCAGCTGTACTTCGAAAAGGGGGGTTAAATTCAGTAAAAAATAAATATATCCACGAAAATCCAACACGCGGCATCTTCAGGAGAAGGTAACAGCTTTGCAAACTCACTCAGAGCCTTGCAGAGTGTAGTAGACTCAGCAGGAGCTTCTTCCTAAGGCAGCAGGGTGTCTTTCCTGCCCTCTGCCAACAGCTCCCCACTGATCCTTGCAGAAAGATCCTGAATATCATGGGCAACACTTCTTAGGCAGTGCAGCAGAATCAGTCACATCATCTGTGTGGGTGACCACATGCTTGACTACTTTGAAAATATTAACCACTGGTTATGAACTGAAACTATAAATAGCTGTAGGAAGGAGAAAAGAGTAAAAAAAAATTTCCTTATTACAGACAAACAAGTTGCCAGAACGATGCTGGGCTTCGAGTGAACCAGGTTTGGTCCTTGCCCCTTTGATGAGGTTTCTTCTGATTCTGAGCAAGTAGCTTGTTGTCTCCTTGGCTTTACCAGAGACAAAGGATACTTCGAGGATAATTTTCCACAGTCTGTGGGGTTGACATGATGAGAAACACCAACAGAGTGAATCAGATATCACCTACTGCCCATGTGCCACTCTGAGGGTTCTCCTCTGTGGGCACATGGTGAATTTCAGGGACTATCCAAAACCTTTACTGACAAACAATCAGACTATTTGAAAGCCCTCTTAATTTATACATTGGTAAAAAATTCATTTAATTTTTAGATGTCTCACAGCTGTCAGTATTAGGCATCCTTATATATAAAATAAGCATGCTTCCTACCGGCTTTTTAAGTCCATTCTAAATACTTTTGGAAAAGAGGACAGCTGGCTTTTTGCATGATGTTAAACTCTGCATAACACACATACATCACAAGGAAGACCCACAAGGCTTCAGCCAGATCAAGGCTAAGAAATTACTTTGGCTTCTGATTGTGTACCTCCACGGAGAGGAGATACCTGCTGGCTGGAGGAGCCTGGCTGGACAAGATCTCTATGGACTTATGAGTGAGCTGAGACACCAAGAGCTCATAGAGACACCTGCAAATATGTCTGAATGTAGGCGTCCTAACTTTACTTCTGAATCCTGCCTAAAATGTCACGTCAGCCTTCTGCAGAGGCTCTCCATGAGGTCCCGGGCTACATTTGGGGCATCCTTGACTCATCCAGTGGTGCTGGTGTGGGGTGCACATAGACTTAGCTCTGCAGAGTGACCAAACTCTGGGCCCAGGCATATTCACCCCTCTCTCTGTGTCCATGCTGGGGTAGGCCCAGTGTAGCCCAAAGCCAGAGCTTTCTCTGGAGCTGGTTCTCCACCGTGGGGTTAGGACTTCAGAGAGGCCACAAACCTCAGTGCCTCTCTTTCCAGGAGCAAGGCACACTTGTTCAGCCTTGTCTGTGTAGGTATAAACACCGTGCACACACAGTGTAGTTAATTAAAACTATTCCCACTCAATTTTCCCGTGGGGGAAGGAAGGGAGAAAATAGATGCTCATGGGAGGGGTGCTCATCACATTGCTTAATGTGATCTAGAGGGGGACATGCAGTGCCGTGAGGATAAAAAGCTGTGGGGGGCTGAGGGAGCACCATGGAGAGCTGTGCCTGGAAAGAAATTTCCCTTACTGTGAGCACTGTCAAAAGGAAGAAGTGACGTGTTTCCAGGAGAGATGACAGGAGACCGAGGCCATCTGCTCCCCAAGGCAGGGAGGCGCGGATGGAGGCTTGCCCTGACACCCACTCAACCTGGACTTCTTGCTTGGGACTTTTGGGGATCTTGGGAACCTCCCACCTTCCAAAGCCCATTTTTTGGGCAGCTCATGGGAAGGACAGGAGAAGTCCCCAATGCCCGGGTGTGGGCACAATACAGCCAGGTCTGTGCACCAGTGCTCAGTCTGAGCTGACACCAGGAGCTGTCCTGGGCATCAGACACAGAACAGCCACAGCTCTCCCGCTCTCTGCTCCCAAGTCACTCATGGACACACCAGGAGTCACTCGGGCCTGACTTTCGGGGTGTGTGGATGTGAAAGGGCTCATTCAGAGCAAGCAAGTGCCCCGCCCTCTGCCACCGGCGCTGTGGCAGACAGCATCACAGGTGTTGTCCTTGGCTCCTTGGCTCCCAAGCACAAGTACAGCCATCCTCTGCACTGAGCACAGGATGTGGGACAAGCTCTTCTGAAACATTTTCGTCTCAAATCAGCGCCGGTGTCTTGCTTTTGTCAGTGCTGAGCAGCGTGCAGCTGAGCTGGTGGTGCCACTGTGGAAGGGATGCAGCTGGAACCCACCAGTGCACGGGGTGATTCAGATCCCTCAGGTGCTCTGGTGCGTTCCAGCAGGTGCTGAACAACACCAGGTGCAGAAGAAAAGGTGCAGCTTTGTGGGATCTGCCGGCTGCAGCAAAAGCTGACCTATGTGCAGCAAGAAGGACCTAAGCACCACCAAGGATCCGGACATGCAAAGTGCTTGTGCCTTTCCCAAAACGGGATTAAACCAACTGCATTTAGAAACAGGCAGGATGCTGCCACTCATCAGGGCAGGGGGGATGTCTCTGTGCAGCCCCTGCCCCATCAGGGACTCAGCATGCAGGTGTCTGGACAGCAGTGATGCCATTCCTGAGGGAGCTGTGCCGTGGCTTCCTCACCCAGGGCTCAGGTGCTTGTGAACCCATGACAAGACAAGCTGGCAGGGCAGGACCAAAGTGTCCTAAACGTCCAAAATGAAAGAAAAGTCAGATTCCATGCTGTAGGTTCCCAAGGAGGCAAATTGTCACTTTACAAATGTAAAAAAAGGCCAAGTTTGGACTCCCCTTGGAGCTGCTCTTTGCGCCAGGGAAGTGTTTTTTGCCTGATCACAAGGTGTTACTTTTTAGGGGTGTTCTTTTCTCCTAGCAAGGAAATGTCTGTACTTTGTTTATCATTGAAGCTAGGGAAGAAATACACCTAAATATTACTTCTCATTTGGGTATAACCGAATATGCAGGAAAATTGGAATATCTCCTTGTAGATTATACACTGCAGCTATTCTTTTCCTATTTGTATGGATCCTGACAGGACAGAACTATTTACTGAGAGTTAAATAATGACATCTGTTATCAGGAATATCAAATCCAGTAGAAGATGTTTCATATTAAAATAGAAACTCAGGGCCAAATTTCCTCTTGATGAATATAAGCTTTATAAACTTCTTCAAAGTTGCACTCTTTACACCAGCATAAAATTCAGCCCAAGGAGCTTCTATAAACAAGTCTTATACACGTATGAAAAAGGAGTCTGCTTTTAAAAAGTGTCTCACAACAAAGAGAAAAAAGGCAGAAACAAACCCCCAGACCTTTCAGGCTTTGTTGCGTTAGATGGAATCAAAGTGACCTCTAGTGATTCCCTGGTAACCGTGCAGCTCAGCAGCCTCCTGCACTGAGCTCGAGGGCTGAGAGGGGATGTGTGCTGCTCTCTCAGCTGGTAAAAATGCAATCAATACCTGATTAATGCAAAATTACGGCGATTAACAGCTGCTACAATAGCAATTCTTACAATTCAAGTGTAGAATGTTTTCCCAAACTCTACCATTTCTCTTTGTGAAAGCTGTGCACTGTTAAAAGGAGTGTTTTTATCAGCCTGTTAAAAATCAGCAACACAATGAATTTATTAGTAACTTATCATCCATGTGTCTTCTGGCACTGCTGACGTGCTGTTCTTTGTGAATAGACAGGATAGGAAGTGCGCTAGATTTGTGATTTAACTCATTTGTTCCTACTTTTTGGAACAGTCACAGGCTGATCACAAAATTATTACCAGTTGTGTAGGGAGTGTGGAGTGTTGCTGTGGGGCTAAGCCATACCCATCCCCAGGTTCAACCGGAGAGATTATCACCTCTGCAAGGTCATCTTTCCTCTCCCAGACTATTAAGTTTTTTTTTTTTTTAAAGAGCACAGAGAGAGGATGTTGCAATTCATCAGCGGTGGGGGAAATGAAAATTGTGTATCAGCCAAATTATGTCGGTTTACCATGAAAATCAATAGCAAAGGGGGTTAGAAATGGGATGTCATCATTCAGAGGCAGTGCAGGAGAAGATCTGTCAGCAGCAAGATGGCTGTGTGCTCTGTCCCAGCATTCCCCAGGGATATTTCAGGGTTGGGGAAGGCAGAAAAAAATCATTGATTCCTTTGGCACAAGAGATTGGGATGGGCATGAAAGAGATGCTCAGGGGACGTTGAGCTCTATTGGGACTCAGAATGTAGATTTTTTTTTTAAAAAGTCTTTCACAGGTGAGATGTGTCAATCTCTGTATCAGAGCTGGGTGAAAACCACGACTTCATTCCTACCAGAAGAAAACCCACCCAGCTGCTTTAGTTTCATTGATGTTTTGAAGAATTAATCTCTGAACTCTGATTTTTTCCTGTGCTATTTCTACGTCCATTAAAGACCGTGAGGTTTGACATCTGCAGGAAGAAGGACAAGAACGTTTCTTGCTGTCTCTCCCTGCTGTTGGCTCTCTGTGATGGCCATGCTGAGAGCAAATTTCTTTTTGAATCATTTCCAGGGCTGATTTAGCATTCCCTGTAATTTTCGCAGAGGCTGTGCCGCAGCCGCTGTAATGAAACGAGCTCCCTTGTTGTGGTCAGTGCCAGGCTGATCACCCACTTGCAATAAAGATCCCTTTTTTACCCAGGGTTTGTCAGCACCTTCCACTCCCACCAGCCAGGACTGTTTGGGACATTCCTAAGATACACTTCAGAAGGACTTCACATGGAAATGAAGAGTTTTGCAATGGGTGTTGCCCGACTCGCTGTCTCGGCCTGACCCTCTGCCTGCCCCACCGCCTGCCCCACCAGCCCTGTTGGGGATGCTGGGGACCCTCCTGTCTCTCTGGGGTGTCCATGGTGTAAAACCAGGCTGTATTCCTGACAACCACTGCTCTCATCCCCAAAATGCCCCAGCTGGACCTGAGTGTTGGGCTGTTATTGTCAACCTATGATTTCACTTGCCACTGCTCAGGAGCATCTTCTGAATTCAGTCTCCTCCATCCTGAGGCATGAAGAAACTTGAAGGAGTAAAACAATGCACATGTTTGTCCATGGCTAGAAATCAGCCAAGGAAAACCTATTTGTCTTCAAATAATGAACCCAGCTACCAGAAAGTCTCAGCCCAGGCTCCACTCTGCCTGGGTAAACCTTCTACAGAGCTGAGACTGGGGGCCGAGCTACAGGTCCCATCCACATTTCTGTGTGAAGTCAAATATGACCCAATCTCTGTTTGTTTTTAAGGCTTAGAGACTGAAGGGAAACATTTTTATTTGTTGTGAGCAGCAAAACCAATAAAAACAGGTGGGTAAGAAAAAGCAGGGGGCTCAGCACTGGAAGATCTGGTGCTAACTCTGAATTATCTTTTAGACCGAGGTATCTTTATTGGTGTTAAACCAAACCAGAATCCTTCTGTGCTTCAGTTAATTTCTTTCACAAAGAAATATGCACATTTTATTAAGCTCCTTATAAATTTCATTTTCATTTTGGATTAAACGATATCATTTTAATGAAAGGCAGCAGCTAGAAAAATGCATTTTGTCTTGAAAGAATCACTTTCTAATAAAGAACCATTTCCTATTTTTAAAGCCAGGACTGTGATAATCCAAATACTTGCATAGCCTTTGGTTACCAACCCTGAAAGCTGTAAAAATATAATTTATTTTACACATGCATGCTGTGGTTTTATTTTTCCAGCTAAAGAATAAGAATATAGAAGCTAGTTTCACTTTTGTGGTCTAATAGGTCAGTGTAGATTTACCATTTTAAACATGTGCGGCCATAAATACAAAACAAAACAAATTGTTGCTGCTGCTGTGATCCAAACCCCAAATTAAAAACAAATACAAATTAGAAATTCCCTTTAGAAATCTCATCTGTCTAAAGCTGCTGAAATATTGTCTTGATGACAGGACTTCTCACATAACAACACTGCATGACAGGCTGACCTTTCAGAGTATTTTTACTAAACCTTTATTTTGTTTATTTTGAATATCTTCATACTTACAGGCATTTTTAAATTTGACTCTGCGAGCATGTGTTTGCATGTGAATTTCAGATTGTGTTGGTTTTTTCAAGTTAAGTTCCAGTCTTCATTGTCTGCAGAAAAAACATTAAATACATGAACATGAAATGTTAAAAAAAAAGGAAGTATGGAAATTAAAATAAAACTTGATATTGTATTTATTTCACGGCAAAGTTTGCACAGTTGAAATTGGGATCAGGAGATGGTTCAAAAGCAGCAGAGTGGAACATTTAAATTCTTTGATGCTGGGAACCATAGAAAAGTGTAACCCAGGCAGCTGGGTACCAGCCCACCCAGCTCAGCCTGTCCACAAGCAAGTGTGTCACCCCAGTCCTCCGTGGGCACTTGCTTGAAGAAGGAGAAACACAATGGTGCTGAATATTTTATAAAAGGTTCACTGCTGTCTGAAGGAAAGTTTTCCTAAGGGAAGAAGTTGGACAATCTGTTCCTTAGAAAATATCTTGCTGAATTCATTGGGACTGGGAGCAAAGGCGGGCTGCAGGAACACAGACTGCCCAAACAGCCTGGAGAAATCAGTGCTGCACGTTATGCTCCTGTGGATTCCTCACGACCATCTGTGGAGATTTGGGTTTCCTGCTCTGGCACCCAGGAGTGGATTTAGAAATGTCAAAGGAAGAAGCAAGAGAGAGGAGGGGCAAACCCCGGGGCTCAGGGGTCCCTTCAGCTCCTCCCCAGCATCTCCTGCAGGGGTTTCCGAATGGAGCCAACCTCCAGACTTCCCTCATGCCAGAGGGGAGTGAGTCAAAATATTATAACAGCTCAAGGTTCCCTGGTCCTGGTGGGGCTGCACAAGCTGCCAGGCCAAGCACATTTTGGATCCAAAAGCAAAAAAAGTATTTACCAACAAAACCTCAGGCTAATGGAAAGGACAATGCCTGAAAGCACAGTGAAGCCCTTTGAAGGTGTTGAGGCTAATGGCTTTTCTCCCTGTATCTTCCTGGACTGTGCCTGTGGTTTAGCCAACTTTGTGATACCTGTAAAGTGTTGAAAATGCATTTCCAGTCCTCTTCAGACACCCTTGCACAAGGCAGAACTTGACACATAACTGCAGCAGACCTCACTCCTGGAGACAAGCTGGCAAGCCTCTGAGCAGCAAAGAAGCCAATCTTTTTGGAGGTTCACAAGGAAAATTACTATAAACCAGGTTTTGTAGCTTGGCTTTGCATAGGAATAACCTAAAGTTTGTTGAAATGTCCATGTAAAGATGAGGCTGTGGAGGGATAACTTCATTCACCCTGCAGGGAGGAGCGAGTCAAAGATAACTGAAGTACAGCTTGAAAAGCACCTTGCTGTGGTTTCCAGGAGAATGCTGACACTGGACATGGAAGGAAGAGAGAAATGGCTCATGGATACGTATGGGAAATTACTGGATCCACCACAGAAATTCAATTTGTCCTTTTACACCCTTAACCAAGAAGCCTTGCTGCTCTCCACCCAAGAGCAGACAGGAACCAGCATTTGAGATGACACATCCAGAGAAGATGTTACACAGATCCATCAAATCAGCTGTGCTGGCAGGGCAACTGTGAAAGCAGAAACTTTAATTTGTGGTAGGGAGGAGAGGGCCTGAGCAAGCACAAGCCAAATGTCTTGACCCTGGTATTGCACGAAAAACAGAGCAGGTTTTAGATGAAAAAAGGATCAAAGATTGAGAGCCAAACAGAGGATGGGATTTTTAGTACCAGATTGGGTCAGTTAATGTAGAACGGTTCTTTGATAAAGTCAGCGATTTTATTTTATTTTTAGGCAGAACAATTGATCTAAGGCGAATTTGCAATGATGTTACATTAGTATGTGCTACCTCAGCCCGAGAGGATGGAAACAAGCAGAGCTGATGTGCAAGCTGAAGGCCTGGCAATGAGGGGCTGTGAAGAGTTCACTGTGAAAATGGAAGGAGGAGACAAGTGGATTTCCTCACACATTGATTGTTTCACTTGTCTACTCTAATGCCCTGGCAGAAATTTAGGAGTATGTAATGGTGGGTGACAGAAGGAAAGCTGATACAGTCAATAAATATCACCAAAATACTGGTCAGGAAGCATGAGACGACCTTGACCAAATAACAGAAATTATGAGAAAATGATAATCAGAAGTGCTCCTTGTGAGTAAAATCAGTTATTCCTGTTAGAAATGGGAGGCAAGAAGGGAGAACAGAGTCCTACAGGCATTAACCACATCCATGTAACCATCAGGAATGTGGCATGCCTGTGAAAAAAGCAAATATGATGCTAAGAGGTATCAGGTGAGGCATTTCCACCAGAACTGGGGGAAAAGCTTCGGGAAGCAGTACATAGGCACATGAAAAAAGGGTTTTTGAAGTTGAACTTTTTTGCTTAGAATTCGAGTGAGTTTGAAGGTGATGGAGATAAAGGAAGGAAGTCAGGGGGTTGTGTACTCTGAAAGAGGGAGGATTAGATCTGCTGAAAGGTTGCTCATCCTTTATGTACTTTTACACTGGTCAGTCACAGCACCCATGGAAAAACAAACATTCAGCAACACATCACGTCTCTCCAGGAATTTCAACAGGTTTCACACATATCTCTACAGCTAATTATTTGTTATTTAAAGCACTGTTTAGCTTGCACTTACATGTCAGGAGAGATTTCCAGAGCTGACCAGCCTGACCTGTGGGTGTTGGAGCAGCAGTCAGGAGATGAGCAGAGGTGTAGGTCACATGAACATACCCATCCCAACCCAAGCTCTGGTAAATCAGGCATGTCCAGCCCAGAGGACAGGGGTTTGGCAGGAAAGAGCTCCAGGACAGATGTGCATACCAGGATAGGATGTCCAGGTGGGGTGCCTGGGAACGCTCACTTACGGCTGATGTTGTTTTTGGTGACTGCAGTCAAAGTGCTGATGTGATGTGGGTGGGAAGTGATGACCTCTGCAATGTGGGCTCAGGCCAGCTCTGCTCCTGGCCAGAAGCATCACCCCACCACAGAAAGGTGCACAGAGCAGCCCCTGATGTAGGGTCCAATTTTGGGTGGTTGCTGCACGGACAGAGTGCACAGCTCAGAGCCAGAGCTCAGTTTCTCCCCAGTGTGATGAAGGGAACCTTGCCTGGCCAAACCTTGAAGCCCACACTGCCACCCAGCTTTTCCCTTGTCCAGTTTGGCGCCTAATCCACTATTTCTCATAGTGAGTTCCCTTCTGTTCAAGAATCTGCTCTTTAACATATCCACAGTTATTACTGAATTAAAACCTTCCCTTTTCTCAGCTTCATTCCAGGTAAAGAAACTGACAATTAGCCTGATTTGGTGGTGAGTTAATTCATTTAATCTCCAGGTGCCCTTAATCTTGAAATTAATACCCCTCAAACATGGCTAAGTAGCATTCAAGTCTCTTCCTTTAATTACGTGTGTAATGAAGCTCATTTAGAAAGCAGCCGGCAGCATGGAAACCACATTGCAGGTATTGCCCCTCCTTCCCACTATGATCCAAATCCCCTTTTCCAGGTTAGTATGACAGTCAGGATTTCACTCAGCACCAACTGACAACACTGCTCCTAAAACGTCTCACACGGCACAAGGGCCTGGTAATTTTTGGTTCTGTGAAATATGAAGAAGAAGCAGTCTCAGTGGACCCAGCTTGTGGTGCGTTATGGTTTTTCCTGCCCTCTGCCAGCAGGTAAAGAAGTTTCAGCGGCAGCAGTCTCGTCTCATTCCTCCCACCTCTCCCTGCATTAATCTTCTGCTCCGCCACACAGGAGCCAGGCTCTGGCATCCCTCAAATGCTGTAACTGAGAAACAAACTCGAGTTAAACTGTTGTTTTCTACCTGATGCCCTGAATCTGGAGAGAAGGAGGCTCAGGAGAGACCTTATGTCTCCCTACAACCACCTGAAAGGAGGTCATGGCCATGTGGGAGCCTGTCTCTTCTCCCAGGGAACAAGTGGTAGAACAAGGGGAAATGGCCTCCAGTTCTACCAAGGGAGGTTTAGATTGGATTTTAAGAAAGAATTGCTTGATAGAAAGGGTTGTCAAGCACTGGAACAGGCTGCCCAGGGCAGTGGTGGAGTCCCCATCCCTGGAGGTATTTATAAGACACGTAGATGTGGCACTTGGGGACATGGTTTAGTGGTGGGCCTGGCAGTGCTGGGTTAACAGCTGGACTCAGCATCTTAGGGGTCTTTTCCAACCTAAGCCATTCTGTGGTTCAGTGATACTTTGATTTACGACCAGGAGGAAGGCTGGCACGGAGCATGAGCATGGCCAGGAGTTGTGTCCTGCAAGGAGTGCCCTTCCCAGCAGCCCAGACTGAAGCAGGCTGCGTTTCCAGAGCTGCTTGCTTCCTTGCCTGTTCATTATCCTTCTGTCTAAAGACTGTTGGGGATGCCAAGAGGAAAAAAAAGGAAAAAAACCCTGCCCAAAACACTGGTAATTAGTTCCTGTAAATGGGTTTCAGTCTGGTTACGTCTCTGGCTCAGTCTGATGTAAGATTTTTTTCACACCCTGTCCAAAATCACATGTTAAAACTGGTTCTCTGAGAATATTCTGGGACATTTGGTGTAAACAATTCTGATGTAAAACTACAACAAGGTGTTCTTTGGTTTTTGGTTTTTTTTTTTGTGTTCCCCTAGGGTGTTTCAAATCGTGGCACAAAGACCGTATTCCTGTGGGAAACACAATCTTGTGCTCTCACTGCCCTCTGCCGCCCTGGGAAGCTTGGCAGTGCCCAGCTGGGCAGCTCATCCACCCACTGCACACCTCCCAGCACACCAGACACCTCTCCTGGCACTTCTGGGCTTTTGGAGGCAAAACTCCAGCACGACCAACACGTTGTTCAGCATCACTCCTCACCAGTTGCCCGGTATCGCTTGTGCCCGTCCCATTGCTCCATGGGGGTCCATGTCCCTCCATCATGCAGGGACAGGAGGAGGAAGGGCAAGGTAAGCACTACAAATGGATCTCTAACCCATAAAAGGGATTAGAGATGGGCACAGGCTCTTCCCAGGATGGAGGGTTCCCTTCTGAGGTGGGACAAGGCTCCCCCATCTCAGTGGTTGTGCTAGAAGAGGCAGCACAGTTCAGGTAGAGGGTTTGAGAGGGGAGTGAGATGTCCTGGGGGAAGAATTTCTCAGGGAATTGCATCATGGTTTGCTGGCCTGGGGATGGGCAAAGGTGTGGTTGAAGGACATATACCAGACTTATTTAATTTTATGAGGCTGAGAAAGAAGAAAAGCTCTTGTACCTTCATGCCCAGCACGAATCCTTGCAACCAGGGCCAAAAAAATCACAGAGCTGGCAACAGTCGTTCACTGTCTCTCACACTGGCACATCCTCCTTAAGATTCACTCACCAACATAAGGAAACCTAAAGGAAATCTGAGGACTTTTATGACATTTGGATTTCACGTATCTTGTCATGAGTAACTCCACACCTCCACTCAGGAAGCACCCCCAAATATCTTGTAAATAAACACCACCTTCATGGAGAAGGTTCCCATCCATCGTGTTGCCCACTCTGCACTTTTAAATAAAACCCAGGAGATTTGAATAGAAAGTGCCAGCATTTTTTCATTTGCTTTGAAGTTTTTGATGTTTCAAAAATGCTTGCCTTCAATACCTCGACCCCATGGCCTGTAAGGCCTCCTCACCTTCCCTCAGGTCTCCTCCTGATCCTTGGGGTGAGGAGGATCACCTGAGGCCTCCCTCGCCCTCCTGCCAAGCCCCTGTGGATGGAGATCCGGGGTCTGGTTTGTTTCCTCCGTGGTAAAGGACCACCTGCATCAAATGAATGCTCCCAAGTCCACGGGACCTGATGGGATTCATCCTGAAGTTCTGAAGGAGCTGGCAGATGCTATGGCAGGACCCCTCACCTACCAAAGGTCCTGGAAGTCTGTGGAGGTCCCTGCAGATGGGAGCTACCCAATGTTATTCCAATCTACAAAAAGATTGGTGTGAGGGAATATGTTTTATGTTTTAGCAGACACATGAAGCTGGGAGAGCTGCTGGACCACACTGGTGACCAGGAACTTGTGAGGAACTGATGGTGGGTGGGAGGACAGAGGCCTTTCCTGGCTGGGTCTTTTCATTTCATGGGTTGGCTCGTTTTGCTTGTGGAATTTTTGGTTTCTTTTAGGGTATTTTTAGGCTTTTGGGGGTATTTATTGATACTATTTTGATAAGACAAGTATTTCTGTGCTCAGTAAATCACCTGCTTCATTTAAGTGCCATGAGAGGAGGGGGAAAGAGAGGATGCAGCAGCTGCCAGATCCGAGATGCTCAGAGGATGCTGCCTCTGGGGCTCTGCAATCTCTCACACGCTGCCTTCTGTGCCCACCCCATCCCCTTCTGAGGCCCAGCCGAGGGGGAAGAAGTGAAGAAGGCAGCACCTCTCAGCAGGAGGAGGCCAAACTGGTGTGCACTAACCGGCCCGTTACAACCCACAGGACCTTGGACGTTTCATGGGTAAAATCCTTATCTCAAAATGCAGAGTCTCACCAGAAACAGCCACATAAAAGAGGAGCAATGAAACAGAGACTGATGCAGAGCCTCACTGAGCTGTTCCCTCACTGCTGAGGCTCCACCAAGCCCTCTTTGCATCACGGTGGCTCACGGCAGCCATCTGGTGACCATAGCCATCATCTTCTACAGAAACCAGGTGAGTGATGGCAGTGATGGGGATAGAGTGTTGTCAGGCTGCCAGCAGAGCCTCCTCCCACCCTCCTGAGCTGCCCTGAGATGGTACCTGTTTTCCCTTGGGTAGTACACAGCACGACCCTGGATGGGCTCTTGCACAAAAATAATTAATTAGATATCAGATACAGCATTTTCGATGTATCCAAAGTGTTTGCATTGTCATCAAATCAGTGACAGAGCTAATAAAGCCAGGGACATAGAAAGGCATTCAAGCCATTACCATCATGCTTTTGCGTTTGACTTCATGTTTCTTGCATACTCAAGATATTTAGGGTTTGATTTGTGTGGGTTTGTTTTTAAAGGCTCCAGCATGATCTGTGAGGATGCAGGTCTAAGACTGGAGCACTGCAAGCCTTCCTCTCCCTCTCCCTCACCCTCTCCAGCTTGCAAACAAATGCACTCATCAGTTTTGTTCCTTGCAATTGATTGGACAAGAAGAAAAAAGCCAGGTGCTTTTAGATCCTAATGCACATCTTTGCAATGAGAAACACGAGGGTCTTGCTTTGAAATAAAACAAGCTAAGAGACACTTGCCAGTTTTAATCAATAATGCAGAGAATATCCTGGCTCTGGGCTCATCCCTGCAAGATGTTGTGTCAGGCTTTTGAACCTCCTCGGGAGCAGAAGAGCAGGAAGGATGTGCTGAGTCACTGAAGGACATCGCCCTGCGCAAGAAAACCTTAGTGCAGGATGCTGGCACGGGGTTCAAGCTGCCAAGATGTGGCATAAAAACTGCCGGAAAGGATCCTGCCTGCTCCGGGACAGCCCCTTCATCAGCAGCATTCACAGTGTGAGGAGCCATTTCACCTCCCTGAGAGGTGGTAATTATTTCTTGTCAGTTAGACTCAATCACTGAACTCCACACAGCTGGTGGCAGAGAACCATTTAGCCTCATTTACCACCCTGATAGCCTTTTAGCTCTTCCACATTTCACACGGTCTCTGCCATTTCGCCCATAAATTCTCCTCAAAAAAAAAAAAAAAATCATAAAAATTTATGAGGGAAAAAAAAAAAGCATAAAATGGAGGTGGCTAAGAGAAAAGGTACTAAAATTTTCAAATGAAGATGAGGTTACATACCCCCAGCTGTTTCAAGTGCAGTGATTGAGGGTCTCGCTGATGAGGGATGATTACATTCCTCCTGCTCCTCACCCCCATTAAAAGCAGTGTGCATCCTCCCTCTGGAAAGTGCTGATTAACAGTAGCACAGGGAAGACTTGGAAACAATCACATCTTCCCCGTTTTGATGCAATCCTTGACTTTTCATGACCTAAGTGAAGGAATACAAGCCCTTCGCTACAAGGCAGCACCTTTAAACAGTCTGAAAGGTTTAAAGCAGTAGGAACTGTGGGTATTGCTTTGCAGAGAGGCCCTTTTGTGGCAGTATTTAAGATGGAGAATATACAAAGAAATTATCTTCTCATTCAGTTAACTGGGATTTGGCTTCCAGGACTAGTTTTGCCACAAAAAAGTCCAGGCTAGAAACAGAAAAGGACATATTTACAATGCCAGGGTTCTCAAACTGTATCCAGTCCCCGTGACTCAGATTTTGCATCCAGCTACTATTTGCAGAAGTGCCAGTTTCAAGAGTAAGGTTAATAATCATAGCAATAATAATTTTTTTTAACAAGCAAATTATAAAAAGAAGAATTGACTGAAGGCTGTAAGAGCAGCCAGGCACCTCAAACCCCTGAATACCTTTTGAGTCTTACCAAAACAAATGAAAGAGCTGCCTTTCACTTTTTTTCTTTGAAGCTTTTAGCTATTTCCCCATTTCTCAAGTCCTGCAGTGCGATCCATGTTAATGAAGGCTGTGAAAGGCACCTGACTCACTGCATAGATAAACGCAGGAAAAAGTCTCCAAACCCTTCTCCCTCCGTTCTTACTGGCTTTGCTGCAAGTAAAGACTGTGTGCTGCTGTACAGGAACACCAGTTTCAGAAGGCACAGCCTAATTTGTTTGAGACCCAAGAAAACAGGACTGGAAAACGCTGCGGGGCTATTCAGTCCATCCTTGTGCTGTCTTAAGATCCTTCTTATGAAAGGAGAATCCTCTCATCAGTAATTTAATGAAAAGGTTGTTAATTAGGTAACAACCAGTGGAATACAGGACTAGAATCAGAAGAAACAGAAAAGCTTAACTCTCGAGTTCTCCCCACAGCACCCCCAATGCCAACAGAATTTCCACAGAACAATTTTCCTGGTCAGCATCTTTAATTTTTCACTAGTTGAAGGCACACATTCCCCTGGGATCTTTTCAGAACAGCACGGATGGGTGAAAATATTTAATGTGTATTCAGCAGTTACCAGAATTAACATCTGAAACCAAAGAGCAGTGGCACCGTGTGACCAATCAATTCTCACTGAACCCAACTAAGGATGTTTTCTGTAGCTTAAGCTCTGGTCTTTGAAAGGCTGAATGTGTAGAGCAAAACTAGAGGAAATCTTTGATAGATGAACCATTCAAAAAAGCTTCCCAAAATAAATATTCACAGGGTGTTTCTACTTAGGGCAGTAGGGAGGTGGTTGATTGGGTTGCAATTTTTGAAGTCCAGCACTAAATCTTCACACCACCCATACACATGCTAATAACTCAATTCTGGAAGTGCCTGATGCATCCAGCCTAAAAAGGCAGTAGTCTTTTTTTCTCATGGATCACCCCATCTATAGATCAGATATCTGCAATTAATTCACTGCTCTTCCTCTTTCCCCCGTGACTCTTACAGCAAAAATCCTTATTTATTAATATTAGAGTGCACAGCCTTGCACTTTGCAAGATTAAATTTAATCTCACCTCTATTATTCTAATTCTCTAGCTCATCCAATTCCTCTAAGGTCCTCCGATCCTCCTCCTCCTCCGAGCCCTCCCTCATCTGTCTCTCAACATGCTTGGTGAGCACGCTCCAACTCTTCCTGCCCAAATCATTACAAATTAATTAAGGTCAATCAAGACCAATTTTTGAAGCACACCACTAGGCATCTCAGTATTTGATTTTAAAGGTTTGCACCTCCCTTGGTCACCCCCTTCCTATCCCCTCAGTAACTATTTTTTAGCCACATTGATTTCCTCCCTCTCTTCCTGCACGTCAGCCTTCCAGCTCTCAAAGCACATCCCCGCGTGAATCCTGCAACCTTACAAAATTAAAAATTCATCAGCAGGACATTTTAACTCCTGAAGACTAACAGACTTCTATGCCCAATCCTCACCTGCCCTCTCGAAAAGGGAGCTTCTTCTTCCCCTGTGCTGTGCAGTGGTCCATCCATTCAGTTTATGACAGGAGTGGACTGGAGCTGATGCTCAGTGGTGCTTCAACTTCACTAAAACACAAACTCCTGCCCCAAGACTACAGACTGACAGGGGTAAGGAAAGGTGGTACAAGGAAGTGAGGAGATAGGACTCATGAAGTTTGGGTTTTGAGGGGTTTTGGTGAGGTTTACTTTGACTTGGAGCCTTCTCTAGAGGAGGCGATGTAGAAGAGGCGATGCTGCCGTCAGATGGATATTTACAGAGTGCTCCTATTGTTAATACATGAAAAATCACAGGTTCAGAACTAAGTTGGAACTTTGCTCACAAAGATGGCTATTCTTATGTGGCTCACTATTTAAATCACCGAATCAGAGGCATTTTTTTAACCCTGATGAGCCTTCTAAGGTCACTGCGTTGCTGGTTGCTGTATGTCCTCCATCAGGCTACCAGCAGAACAAACAACTTGGGGTGTCATCAGTTTGCCCCAGGTAAGGACTTTCTCTTGAGATCTACCCCAGTAATTATGTGACAAGCCAGTAATGCTTCCCTGGAAATGTGTACGTGGGATCACAGGTGCCACTTCCAGTGGTGCCAGGATTTTTATACTGAACTTTGTGAATAGTATTAACAAACTACTAAAAATCCTACGAAGTGCAAGACAGCTGATTCTGACCCCTTTTCTTGATCTACAATAGACCAGTGGAATTAGCCTCCATTTATGTTGATGTAACTGTGTTTAGGAAGTAATTGATGGTGACCAAACTGAGCTTGCCAAGAGCTCCTCTTTATGTCATAAATTAAGACAGGCAATATTTCAAAGTAGAGATCTTTTATTAGACATGGCAGTATGGCTAAAAAGCATCAGAAAAGCTTTAACACTCACAAGCTTTCCTCCTGTATGTATGTAATCTCTTGAAAAAAGAGATTCCAGACCCTTTGAACTAGCCACAGAAGCACAAGTTCCTTTTACCCTCAGCCACTTTTGTTTCCATCTGGGGCACCTTTGCACAGCTGTGGAAGAACCCTGTGCTATGGTGCTGATGTAAAAGCAAGCCCAGAGATGATACCATAATAAAAATGGTAAAATAATGCAGCGTGTGAAGCCTTTTTTGACAAGTCTGAAGTTGTACATCAAGCAACAATGCAGGAAATGATAAATATCAGGTTTTATTGACATATTTTAGGTACAATAAATATATTTACATGTTCACATTTCAAACATGGAATTACATGTAAAAAAAAAACTTGTACATGAGATCATCTTTGTGTTTCCATTTTTACATTCACTTAAATAGGTACGACAAAGATCTCTTATGCACGTGGAGGATGTGGCATAGTCCAGCATTACACTCAAGCAATCAGCAGTGCACACCTCGTGCAGATGATGCTGCAGAAAACACGAGGCAGACGCACTCCCAGTGCGGTCAGTATGATACAGTCGACTGTTGAATTTATATCCTGAACTGCTAATAAACAAACTCTGCAATCCAGATTAGAGCAGCACCTTTGAAATGATTCTCAAAACACCCAAATATAGATATATATGTATATTTATATACACACTGCTTAGGACTTTACAGGTTAGGAAGGATCACATTCAGTAATAGTAATAGGAGGTAGAATCGTGTCGACACTGTTGGTATTTCTACGTGGCAGTAAGAAAAAGTGCTATTACTATCACTGAATTCAAGAACAGAGCTCCTGAAAAAGTGAAAAGGATAAAATAGTTGTTAATCCTGTTTAGCCTGGCTAAATGCTTAAGCATGTAAAGGAAATGTCTACGTTCCCCAGCATGGGTAAAACTGCAAAGCAAAAGTGTTAAGTGATGCTTCTCCAGCGCTCTGGGACGGGCAGCATTTGGGTGATACCTGTACCAAAGCAACCTCAACTTCAGGCACCAAAGTCTGCAAAGAAAAGTACGGTATGGTGGGATCTCAGGGTGGGAGATATAGGGTTCAGGTACCCTCAAAAGAGCTGGAAGAACAGAAAACAGAGAAAAAGACTGAATGCAATGCACTCAGATGGAGAAAAAAAACCCAGAGATGAACAGGGAGTGAAAAGGGCAGGAACATAACAAGGATACATATATCCTTGCGGAAATGGAAAAATGGGGGCAAATGAGATGGAAATGAGAAAAAGCATAGCAGAGAGGCAAAGGGTACCACAGGAAAACAAAAGTTGATTTAATTCAAGGGCTCCTTTATCAATAAAATTATATGCAATGGTACAGAAGATCAGCTGTGAATAAATAAGTGTTAGCATCTGGTCTCTGCTGGATCTGTAAATAAAAATGTCTATTAATTAGAAGTTAAACCACTGAAAGAAGTTTCATCATCTGAAAAAGAAAACCTGCAAACAAATGGTTTTGTTATTCAAGAAATAGAAATAAAACTGTAAGGTTCCAAACTCAGCCTGACAGACACTAGGAAAAAAATACAATGCATATTAAAATCCACTAGATGCACACAAAGAAAATCCTGAACAAACACAACATTAATACAGCAGCGTTTGAAACTGTGATCTTCCAAGTGACTACACACAACATTGCAATACAGCTACATTTAACTGTACACAGGTTCTTTTACAAAAGTATTTGTAATCTGCAATACTGTTTGAAGTTTAGATGGTAAAAACCACTGAACACAAGTGCTGTTACATTAAATAAAAGCAGTGTAACCTGTTGAAAAAGCATATCTATAAAGCCCATTTCCAGTTAGTTAGAAAAATCAGTGCATCCAACCAAGAAAGCAGAGAGCAACACAGGCACCTAAAAGACCCTGTGAGATTAACTTTCCCCTCGAGGTTTTCTTTAGTGCAATAAGGACCACACTTTCCACCAAAATAAGCAGAGAAGTAGAAAAAGGAGTTTGTTTGTTTGTTTTAAATTAAAAAAACCAACCCTGCCAAAAGCAGTGTTATAAAGAACAAAATGATCCTTCCCAACCATATTATACCAGAAGTTGGTATACGCAAGGATCCAATATGAATCTGGTTTTGTACACAAGCCCCTGTGCTCATGTGGACAGTAAATCATCTCCATGATTAAAAATCAGGTTACAAAAGAACCTTACAGAAAATCCTTAGGATTTGATACTAATTTAAGATAAAATACTTTCAAGTATTATGTTTTATGAATTAATTAGAGGACAAGGCATAATTTAAGGTAACATTGAAACAAAAGCTCTATGTTACCCTAAATGACCCTTACAATATAGCTAACTTTCTGCAATCTGTTCAGGATTTGTTTCCTTTACATTTAATTTCTCATCTACCATGATGCTAAAAAAAGAAACGAAAACAAAAGCACAAAAAAATGCATTAAAAAAAGGTTCATGTCTCTCTGAACAAAAAATGCCTTTCTGACAGTGAACAGGTGAAGCCAGATTTCTACCTTCAAGGACCACGACTCGCATCACAGACACAGTACTACACAAAGGACAGGAACATCACAATACTATGCCAGAGGACAAATCCAGGGTATCTCCCAAACAGACAAAAAAAAAGGCCAAAAAACCCCTCAAAACAAGAAACCCCAGAGCCTCCCACCCCCTCTCTCACCCCAGCTACAAGGGCAACGCACCCACACACACATACAGACACGCAGTTACTGAGTGCAAGGGCAGGAAGTGCCCACAGCAGCTTCCAGGGAAAGTGCATCATTTCAAGCTACACAGATAAAAGATACTATGTTTAAAAAAAGATTAAAAAATTTGGCACCAAGTAAAAGGCTTTTTCTTATCCCCAGTAGCTAACGTTAAAAAAAACCCGATGAAGACCTCCAAGGTTATTCTGAAATAACCTTCAGTTTTACTCTCATCTATATCCTTGCAATGGAAACCTAACATTAGTGAATTAAAATGCTCAGTCTGCTTGGCATTTTAAAGGCTAGAAGGACTTCTCTACAGAAATTTGGAAACCTCTTCAGATTTAAACTGGGGGATAAACTAGATCTCCAAGGATACCATGCAGAGGGGGTGTTGTACCCACTCTTGCTTCCCAAAGTCACACCGGGGATATGTGTGGGCTGAGGACAGCATCCCTCTGGCTATGGAAATGCTCCAGACCTGTCCTCGCCCCACTGCCCGCAGCAAGGACCCTGAGCGTCCCCAGCACCGCACGTGTGGCACTGATAAGGTGTGGCACTGATAAGGTGTGGCACTGATAAGGTGTGGCACTGATAAAACACTGCGATGCACCAGCGTGCCACCAACCTAGCCCATGTGGGAAACCAAAACTGTGAAACCAGAACAGCCCCAACTTTTGAGGACAGTATTACACCACAGACCTAATTTGTACCTGCCATACAGCACAGTGGAACAAACCCAGAGACCCCGTGCCTTGGTCTGACAGTGCGCTGTATTTCCCCTCAGAAGTTAAAGGACAGAATTGTTTTAGGGTTTTTTTTTTAATTAAAAAAAAAGAAAAAAAAGGAGAACATCCTAGTAAAATACCACAGATCATATGGGTAATTCAATATTTTAGTCAAGGCAAAATATGAATAGTTATAAAGTGAATTTTCTAGTGGTACAAGATGGAAATGAAATAATTTGAAAAAAAAAAAAAGCTGACTTCATATAACCACCTACTGGAGTTGCCTATTTAAATAATCATAAAATTATACTAATAAAAACTGAACAAATAATACACAGATCAGGATGTATGTATTGACTTACTAGCATCTTTATAAAAATTTGAAGATATACACAAAAACACATCAACATTTATGGAACCGTATCCATTTAAATTTAGATAAGACAACACAAAAAACTAACAAATAGCTAAGATGTGGTTGACTGTAAGCATTTTGAGTAACATTTTAATTTTAAAAGGTCAATATTTACATACTACAATAAATGCCTTCTCTTTTTTTTTTCCATTTTGCATCGTATTGTGAATTCACTACAAAGAAAGAACAAGATAATGGTTGCAACAGATCTTCCAAGAAAGTTAACTTAAAATGCTCAGATTTAACTCTGTGCTGTAAGAGAACACATCAAGAACACGTCTGTCTAGCTTTACCTCTACTTCCTTTGGGTTATTTTGGGAGGAGACAACAAATGGATCTAAAAGAGCTGTATCATCCAAACCGATCAATGCCAAGAGATCCACTTTTAAGATAGGATTTGAGAAGTAAGAGAACACAAACATTTTAAAAAATGACTCACCTAATTGCTACTTTTGCTACTGAGTTTTTTGGGACATTAGAGAGATACGGTGACAACACAGAGTGCGAGTATGTATGTATGTGTATAATAAAACAAATATAGACATACATACATATAGTACGTTTACATGTAGGAAGGTACCCAGGTACTGCATAAGCAGCTGAATTGATCCCCAGTAATCCACCCATACCCTGTCTATGCACAAGCAACAATCTCCTGCAAACGCTGTTAAAGAGGATGCATCTACTCATTAAACAGGCATTGCTCACGTCACTCCTTCATTTAAATAGATACGAGGCCATTTCATGTCTTTATTCCAAAGCCACACGTTTGTCTCAAAAAAAAAAAAAAATTAGAAACCCAACTGAATAAAAATTTTTAGAACTTAAGTTGGCTGAACCTCAGGCTCTTTGGGATGGATTCAAAACCCAAAGCAGGAGCGTTTCTACAAACTTCTTTGACTTTTGAATCAAACCCATATTCTTAGGCTCCAAGAAACCCTCTAACCCCAATAATGTTTGCTTCTGACAGGACAGCTGATCAACTGCAGATGTTCCTACTGCTGAACTCAGCTGCTGGCCTGTCTGGAGTTTGCATCTCTCCCAGATTTCCAGACACGCACTACTATCACTCCACTCTGAGATGTCTCCTTGTCCTTCTCACTGCAGAGAAGCTGCTCCCTAACAGTGGGACGAGCAACTGTTTCATGCCTTGTTTTAAATATAAGCAGTTATTTCTTAAGAATAGAAGTGACATAATCTGAAGAGGCAGCATAGGGGTCCCAGAGCTCACGGTGTGAGGAGTTAAATAGCCTGGGGCTGATCACTTTGCAGGTCTTTGGGGCTGGTCCCACTGGGCACTTCCTACCTGTAGCTCATGCTCTGAACTGGGCTTGGCTCTCCCCTGAAGCATTAACAGCACTTCATGTACAGCAATTGTGCTGGCTTCAGTCATTAAACATTTTGGATGAATTATACAGGTGGGTGTTAACCTGGCTTCCATGAAAAGATTCTCATTCTGTTACTGAGTCTTGCCACTAAATTTTTAATGGACTTAAAAAGTATTTCCTAAGCACCATGTTATTCTAAATTATTTCAATGAACAGAGAGCAGGTCTACCTAGACGACTTTTGACAGTACTTCTTCACTCATTATTTTTGGTAACTTTTACTTAACTGAAAATCTGGACCAAAAGTGGAAGAAAGCCAATTAGGCATCTGTGCCATTAAATCTTCCAAAAAAAAAAAAAAAAAAAGACACTATTAAAAAAAGCTCCTATAAATTTGCTTAGCTCATCCCTTCCAGCTTGGCATGCCTATTTTGGACCCCATTTGCAGCTCTTTTATTTCATACCTGTAAGTGTTTTTCTGCAGTCACTCAGGTAACAAACCTACACTTCTGTAAGTTCCCCCCTTCACACAGTAGGTAAAGTGCTTAAGAGTATTCCTAAAATAAAGCATGAAGCAGAACATCATGGTCTAAAAACTAAGGAAATGTTCATAAAAACTGGAATCCAATATAAAGATGACATTTTAATAAGTTTATTCAGAAGTAACTGAAAAAATTGTTCCTTTGGCAACCCCGTCTGGATGGTTCTAACCAAAAGGAAATATTACGAATTTTACTTTGAATAAAATATAAGCTCCTTAACGTTTGCATGGCATTTTTGGGAACTGACACATTCACCAGGAGATTCACAATGTCCTTAAAGTCCTTTATGTACCAGGAACACCACATCAAAACAAGTCCTTTCAGTTATGGGTTTCTTATGGTTCAGCATTAATCACAAAATAAATCTCAAAGAAAAAAACCTGATCAAAATAAAGCATGAGGCAACCACGAAACACTAGCCCAAAAGAACTATCAGGAATGCACCACTCTTTCTGCATAACATTTCTGAAGTGACCCACCAAATATTTATTTTTCCTTGCATCTGGCAGTGTTATTTAAAACAACCTAATTACAACTTGGAGTTCACTACCCCACGATGCTACTGAAGGGCGAAGATCCTTGTTTTTAAAAACCAAGGGAAAATACAGTAGTGTTATTCCTCCTACACAGGGTTTTATGGAGTAAGTGGAGTTGGAAAGAGAAGATGGAAGTCTATGTTGGAATAGAAAAATGCAAAGACAGACTTATTTACAAAGATCAAAACTACAATTTTCCAGTGTCACCTCCAAAGCTTCTTAGCAAACTGCTGTTCAGCGAAGCAGACCATGTTCAAATCTATGCAAGAATACCTTCTGTGCTCTCAGGTATACAATGCAACTAATTTGTTTAGAAAAATGAGTTTTCATTCAAATACCTTGCACTGAAGATAAGAGCAACCATTATCAAATATTCTTTGCTATGGAGAAAGTTTCTTAAATCTTTCGCTGTAACCATTCTCTCTCAAGTCACTGTGGTCACACAACAGGATCTTGAAGAACAATGTCTACATGCATCAAAAGCATTTTGAAAAAAAAATTCTATAATTCCATGTGGTTACAACAGAACGTGAAGAAACCGAACAGAAATTCCACCTTTGCAGATCCTCTCGAATTCACCTCTCCTGGAGGTCATCTCGGTGCTTTCTGTAGTTCAACAGAGCAGTTAGAGACTGAGCTGACAGGGTTCCCAACCCTACGGGTTTTCCACTGTGAGTCTGTAGCTGCACAGTACACTGAGGCCGGTGCCGGGGCTTCTCTCAGCAGACATCACTCCACAATCAGCGCCACGTTGATGTGGGACAGATCTATCATGTGCCTGTTAAAAGTTAAAAGAAAGTTAAATGCCGTGCTCGGACTGATTCTGGCACAGAGCTTCTATGAAGGTCACTAATCAACAGATGCTTGATTGGATTAAAGAAACACTGAGCCAGAGGAGACTGATTTTATCTTCTGAAAGGAGGGAAGGAACCATGGCGGCAGCAATGTTTAATTATTTACCTGTGGAATTTCTGTTGAAATGCTAAAGCATGTGCTGGCTCCTTGAATTTTGCTATGGCTTTCCGTTGCTGAGGAAGCATCTGTAAACTCTGCAGAGACAAAAAGCCAAAAAATGTTTTTAACATTCACTTCAAGATCCACTTCACAATAACCCCTTATTTTGCACGAAACTGACTGAAATTTTGCTGTATTTCTTTCTTCAGAAACTTGTTTCTGTTCTCTTATTTGTGTCCAGTAGAAGAACAGACTGGAGAGAGACTTCTGAGACTGCAGTCAGAGTCCCAGCTCAAGGTGTTTGAGTTGGTGCATTAAGCAACTGTACCACCTGGAAAACCCAGACTATCACTTGTTAAGCAAAGGTGACAACTCTTCAATTCAATCCACGCAGATGAGCCAAACCCCACAGCCAAACTCCCACCAAGTAAAAAGCATTCAACAGGTCAGATCTCAACTGCCCACACAAACACCTGGAATCATTTACTTGATGCACTTTAAAGGATCAGGGCTTTTTCCAGGCAGGGCAGAAACAGAAAAAAGTGGTAAGTTCTGATCTCTCAACTGCATATCCTCACGCTGTTTTTACAAAACAAGTGGCCAGCTTTTGACACACATCACCACAAAACCCCATGGAGATGGATTAGGCCACCACTTCCAAGTCCTCCATACAACACACATCTCCCCAGACAAGTCCATCTGATAGTGCCTCCCATACCACGAGAGCAGCAGTTCACAATGCTTTAACTATGACAAACCCCCTACATGGTACTGAGCTCTCCAAAACTACAGCACACTTCAGCCAGGGCTCTGGAGAACTCATGTCCTTATTCCCTGCTTGCAGGAGGAAGTCCAGGTCAGGCTGATCCCAGAGAACGGTCCTGTGGCCTTGGTAAAGAGGTGTTATCACACTCATGAAGATTAAAGTTTATGCTTTGAGTTAGCCCTTCAGTTATAATAGAATAATTTTCCAAAAGACACTTGAGAAATTCAAGAAGATGAAGCTCTACACATTAAGTAGCTACATACCAAACAATCAGTGAGAACATCCAACAAGTATTCAGCATCACAGAATACTCAGGATGGAAATATGATCCTGAAATCCTGCTGCCCGTGAACACAGGCCAGAGATTTCAGAGTAACGAGGTTAAAACAGATCTGAAGGCTTCAATCAAAGTTTCACAGTTCCACAGTGATTCCAACATCTCACAGAAAGTTCTGGATGTTTAATAGCCTATGCTGCAGCACATTAATGAGAGAATTCTGATTCAGCTTCCAGTTTCCAGTTGTTCTTATGGCTTTGGATGCAGAATAAAGAATTATTAACATTCTACTTTTCTGTGAGTTTCTACATAAAGGCAATACAGTTTTGTACTGAGATTTAGAGATATATATATATATCTCTATACACATACAGACAAATGCACGTATATAGACACCTTAAAACTTTTCTAGATCATAACCTCCGGATGGATAAGTATGAACATAATTCTTTACTCCTGCATTTCGCCTGGAACTCAGCTGCATCCCCCACACTTGGATGATTCCAGGCCTCCGATGGTCAGTCTTCAGGATTTTAAACTTTACCTCCAAAAATTCTGTATCACCGTCTAGACTGTTAAAAAAGTACTTTAGACAAAGTAGATCTTTACACAGATCTTTAGACAAAACAACTATTCCTTGGGAAACAACATACAACCCCACTCAATACGAGGGTGACATACTTTGAGACCTCTTAGTGAAAGAATTTTTAATCCCACCAATGTGTTCCCTGTTCATTCAATCTAATGGAGCATTTTAAGCAAGGTCTCAAACATGTCATGCCTAGATGAAATTTGTTATTAAAATTGTCTACTTCTATCTTTTTTGAACACATAAGACTCTCTTGGTAAGATGTGTATTTAACAAGAGCCATGGCACCTGATAAGTCATATTTCTTTGTCTCTAAGCCTGACAATTCAGCTTTGCCACTTCCTGTAACTTACGTATCTGTGATTTTGAAGAAATTAATTTTGCACCCTCTTGTAACTGACAGCAAACTTTCCTCTCTCCAGGAAAATCACAGATGTTTAGTATTTCCACCAGTCCGTGATTTCAAAGTGAAAGCTGAGTAAAAGTTAAAGGATTCAGCAAATCTGGTAAGCATCAGCAGGTTAATTTGCACTTTATAGTTTTTGGAAAGCTGCTATGATGAAAAGGTATAGCTAAGTCACTGCAACTTCTCAGTTTCTGAGCTGGTAGAAATAGGATTTAGCTTTAAAAAAAAAACACTCAGCAGATGATTTTTATTTTTTTTTAAATCAGAATGCTCTTGACACAGTCAAGCACATTTTACCAACAAGAATGCAGTCACACTGCAGAAAGCAGCAGTGAAAAACCCTGGAAAAAACTCAATTCACCTGCAGGTTTAACTGCAGGAATGAGTGACAGAGATGCTGAAGTTTGTGTTCTCCTCCCTTACTGATCTCATTTTTTTATGATTTATAGAACTAGATCTTAACAAACATTTTCTTGACACCACTTTTCTTGCTAAAAAAGAAAGAACCACGAACTAAGTAAGTCCTATCACTGAGGACTATGCTTTGAAGACTAAAAATTAAACACAGCCCTTAAATAAGACTTGGAAAGAACAAACTTCAAGTGTTGACAAAAAAAGTATCTCTGAATTACAACTAAAAACAAACAAACAAACAAACAAAATATCTGTTCCTTTCAAAGAAGTCAACACTTTTAATAAGAGAAAAACCTGTCTGAATCACCGAAAGGATGAATATTTCAGTGATCAGTTCAACAAGAGGAGCTGCAAAAGAACCCAGGGATGCATCCTTCCAGCTGCACCCTGCATGTCCTGCTGTCACCTGCTTCCCCTCCCCTCTCTAGATCCACCTCCCAGCTCTCCTGCCCAACTGATCCTGCCCACAATGTCAGGTCTCACTCAACTACCACAGCAGATTCCCCCGATGCTTTATGCTCCAGACCCCTGTTGTGATCAACTGGAGAAGGGAAGCTGCGCTTGGTGACGTTTCCCACAAGAACTAAGCTATTACTGCATTAATATTCTTGAGATGCACAAAAGCAAAATTTGATTTTGCAGTTTTTACAATCATGATGATAAATTATTAACAAGTTTCTCAGTAATCAGCATGTAAAAATTGACTAAAGGAAGACATTCTGGCATAGTGCAGACTTATTAACAGAATTAGGCAAAGTATCTAAATATTATTATAGATAACTTATTTATACTTTCTTATGAATTAGTAAGTTTATCGACTGACTAGTTTGGGTACTGTGTTCTTACACTGTATTACTGCTTTATTTTCCAAAGTAAAAAAACCCAAAAACGCAATCAAAACACTAAATGCATTTTAATACTCAACTGCTTTGGCAACAAGGCATCAGTTCTTGGGGAAGTCTACTGAAAAGCATCTTTATCAGACTTAATTTCACTGGTCAACACAGACAACTCTGGAAACAAAAAACCAACCCATCTGATCCTTCACTGAACTGCCTAAACATCACCTATCACTCAGCCCGGGGTAAGGCAGCATCTTCTCAACTGCTGCAGTTACACACGCCTAGATTTAAGACCAAGAACTAAGGACTGCAAAACAAAGGATAAACTAATGCTACAAAAACAAGACTTCTCCAGTTGGAAACTGTCTGAAGAAAAATTAATTTCAATGGGTTTAATTCAAATTCTCAGCCTCTGCTGCACCCAGACTATGGCAGCAAAAATGATGCATTATCACTTCCTGTTTGTTAAGGTATATGAGGTATATACAACTTCTTTAGGTATAGAAAAAGAAAACCTTCTGGTTTTGTTTTAACAAGAGAAATTACTAAGGTAAGTTACTCTGAAGATGTGACCACAGCCTGAAATATCACCACAAATATCTATGCTGTGTTTTCAAAGAAATCTTCATCTATCATGACTTGCAAGTGTGAATGTTATTCATCCAGCTAACAAAGATTTATTTATGCTCTGATTTTGGGACAATACCTTCTTACCCACTTAGCTACTTAAGCACCGAGTTTTATGTTTTAAGAACATTGATTGTCAGGCACACAACACATTTACCACAGTGTGTAGGTCCTGAGCTGCTGCTATCCCATCCTGAGTAGATGGGCTATTGGCTGGGCATAGAAATCAGAGTTCCACTTCAGCAGAAACCTGAAGTAAAATTACTGCATACTCATTCTACAGGATTATTTCTGTCTTTTTGAATTTGGGGTGAATTGCAGTTTAGAGCTGATCTTGCATTTTAGATGATGTTGACAGCTACAGTCAGAAGAAAATATTCCTTCTGTACACTGTGGTATTTTATTAGCTCAAAATATTCAAGGCATTATCTCAAAGACTTACTGCACCAGCTTCTGCTTTTGCTGATTCCAAATACAGAAGCTAGAAAAATACATCCAAAAATTAATTCATTTTGCAAATCTTAATCATGTTACCTTGCTAGTTTAACACACAAACTTCTTCATCCTTTTTGAATAATTTGGCAGCTGGTTTTTTTTCACTGATAATATTCAATAGCCCCTCTCCCCTTTTGAAAACACATTACCCAGAGGCACAAACACCACTGCTGATGGGCTCAGCCTCGGCCAGCAGTGAGCTCAGCCTTGGCCAGCGGTGGGTCCATCCTGGAGTTGGATGGCATTGGCTCTATCAGACACACGGGAACCTTCGGGCAGCTTCTCACAGAAGCCACCCCTGTAGCATCCCCACTACAAAAACGTGGCCATGCAAATCCAATACACATTTCTCAAAAAGTAATTCAGTGTGCTGTTCTTAGACCTGAGGCAGCACCACAAAGCAGCTCCGAGCACCACATAGGACTAATGACAGCTGCTCTCTCATTTTCAAAGAACAAATACTCCCACAGCAATCCTTGGTCTTATGATCTTCATTGTAATGACAAAACATACGGTTCTATGTTTCTGAAAGCATGATACCTCAGTAGGAATTTGATCTGAGCTTGGTATTATTCTGTGACCTACAGATTTTGAAAGGCCAGTGGTGGGAGGCAGGGAGGGATGCAGCACTGCCTCTGGAGACCAGCTGGTTCTAGCAAGCATCACTTGACTTCTCATTTAATGGGAGGGCCCTCACTCTTCCTCCACAGGAGACTTCCCTATTGCCACACTGTGCTCCACCAGAATCTCCTTCTATCATGAGCTCCTAAACTGAAATATCACAATCCTCCCAAACGTCACAGCTCTGAGAAAACAACTTCATTCACATCTTCTCTTTAAGTTGACCTAGTCAGATGTTCACCAGAGGATGAAAACCTCTTCCGGGATCCACTCAGGTGTAAAGGATTGACAATACATACAATAACTTCCAAGGGATTTCAAATGACTGGTTACTTTACAGATTTGGCTGTACAGATCTACCGTGCAGCACTTCCTGACAGCAGCCTGAGGTCAGAGGTATTCTGGGCATGTTCCCGTTTGACTCTGGAGAAGAGAGATTACATTCTGACACATTTCTAGCATTAAAAATAAAAAGCTAGTTTAGGGTGAGGAAGAGTATTTTACATGGAAGGGATTTAGGACGCACAGAGCTCATACTAGTCTTGACTGTCTCCTTTTTCCTGCTTAGGAACTGCCATGGGAAGATGCAGATCTTAGGCTGACTGGAAAATTCAAGAAACTCAGTATTTCATAATCATACTTCTGATTGAGAGTTTGCCTACAAACTGTTTTAAAACATACTATTTAATTCAACAACTTAAAAAATCAGCAGGTCTGGCTTTTTCTGCAACTGAACTATTACCAGTGACTAAAGCATGAATATCATAAAAGGACCATTCTCTCCGAAGATATTTCCTTAGGTCTGAAGATCTACGCTGCCCTCAAATTCCTCCTCTACCCACGCTCTGTAACTAAATTTGCACTTACTTGTACAACATTAAAATAGCCAGTATGATTATAGCAACACATTAATCTCTAGTAAAGCTTCACTGCAAAACCAAGGGCCTCGAGACAAACAGCAGGACATCCTCAAGTACGAAGCAAGAGACTTTGCAGGAAGCAAACACCTTCGACACCAAAATTCTCAGAGGTTACACAGAGAGTAAGAAGTTAAAAGGGAGATAGCAGAGCAATGGGAGATGGAAACCAATCAGATAGGAATGAGACTGGAGCAAGCACCCATTTCAACTGTAGGAGACACACAGGAAATGAAAGTTCCCTCCTCTATGTAATGTCTCTCACTGAAGTAAATGGACTGCCCAGCAGACCACACGTTCAGTTCATCAGTGGGTTTGGGATTAGGAGTGGCAGTTCATATAAAGCTGCTAAAAACCAGGTCTATGCAAAAAGAAAGTGTAAACTTCCCCAACCAACATCATCTCTAGTGTGTGATCCAAGCTGCTCTGCAACACGTCAAACAGCAGCACAGCAGGCAATTTTTGAACAGAAAGATCAGATTCTACTTATTTTTCCCTCCCATCCATAAATGCAGACACGTTTTTATTGTCCTCGCACTCTCCTGACATCTGAAACATCTTTCCTAGCAGTGACACTTCCCAGCCACTACCAGCAGGCACAGAGGCTGGGACAGAATGTATTTATTTCACTCTCAGCTGTTGCAACTAATCTCTTCCACCTTCTGTTCCTCCTTCCTGCTTTTCTGACACCTTTGACTTCCTACTACCTGCCCTTAAAAGTACTCAGCTTTCTGTCTCCGTATGCAAGGTGTCGTGAGGGGAAAGGCTGTTCTCCTGTCCCTGAGCTGGGCATCTGTAGCTCACACACAGCTCTACAGCAAGGCTGAACTGGAAAGGCTCATGATGGAGCTGCTCTTCTTTTCCCCCAGCCCCAAGGATGGAGCAGGACTGCCCAAGTCTTCTCCCACAGCTTTCTGCAACAGCTGAAAATATTTCCACAGGTAGAAAGACCACAGTGGTCCCCGTGTCAGCTTGAGCACCTTATGTCAGAGAACCCCCGTTCTGACCTGCAAGAGCGACCGTGTTCTGAGTGTGTGCATCCATGGCATTTCCACCGATGCCTGTGTGAACTCAAGATAAATCCAGCAATCTGGAACGCAGAGTCAGGGCAGGGGCTGGCTGTGGCTGCCTTTACCCCAGCTGAGCACTAGGTAGCACTGTCACTCCAAGAAAGCAAAGCCAGGCACATCAACGTTGGAATTGCTTTTCCCTTCCCAGACCAGAAATGACAACGTTAGCAGAGTAAAACCCTTATTTGCAGAACTACTCAAAGTACACCTACAACCCCAACATTCTCTGATATACAACAGTGTATCTTTCCTTTTTTCTCTTTTTTTAAGCATCAGAATTTATGATCTGAAATCTTCACAAAGCAATACTGAGATTTTGCACTGATGTTTTACGTCTGCAATTGTCTGATGTAAAAAAACATGATTAAAGATTATGATGATGGAATACGTCCACTGAACAATTCCCTCAGTACTCAAATCATCTGGAGATATAGAAAACGGTCCACTCTACCTGCCACCATTCTAAAAAAACCCAATTCATCTGAGGGTGGTAATAACTAGCAGAACACAACTCTCTTTAGACAGTATAAAAATTAAACCTGGATTCAAGAACACAAAAAAAAAACCACCAAAAAACAAGCGCTGTTTCTCATGACCTTTGCAACTTATTAGTAACCTACTTTATCAAGTGGTTCTGGATGGATGTGCATTGAATGTCACTGCTCCACCACTGTCCTCAGGAGGCTCTCGTTTGGTGATGTGCTCAGAAATCTTCTGTACTTTCCAACACTTTGGAATACGTAATTTTATTTATAACACGTAATTATTTTAGAATCAGCAATGAGATTTTACTGCAGGTACATTACCTGCTTCTGAAAGCTCATCCTCTCCAGAAAGAGCATGACATCAAACTGTATGCTGAAAGGAAGCACTTCTGCTAATTTCATCATGTTTGAGCTGTAAAATGCAGCTATAATAAAGGGGATGTTCCCGGAGCCCCAAAGATTTTCTTCTACTCAATGTCTTGATAACCTTAATGGTATTTCTTTTCTCCTATCTTAATAACACAGCACCTTTAGTGAAGCAGGGATGAGAATTAAAGAGTTTTCAGTGATCAGGCAATAGAGGGTATTTCAAAGGTTATATATGGGAAAAGATAATTTTCTCCATTTCTAGGGTATGGAAGGGAAAAATGCTAAATTCCCAACTTCAAGTTTCCCCTATCCTCACTTATGCACACTCAGTTATTCCCAAATCCTGACTCACAGAACACCTCAATGAAAGCTGATGGCAGAGCTTGGAGCATTGAACATCATAAACCGAGGGAAGTTTTTAACTTCAATTCTCAAAGTTTGTGCAAGGTACTTGTACCTTGAGAATGATACTGACAAGAAAAAGCTAAAAATAAAACCCCAAGCCTTTTGGACCCAGAAAAGCAAAGTAATCTCTTATCCCTGTTAACTCCATTGATAAACTATAGACTTTTCCCACAATTTAAAACTGTTATGCCAGCAAAGATTCACTTTCTGAGAAAACACACACAGGATGAGCACACTGTAACAAATTCAGGACATTTGGAAACAAGAGCTGGTGTGGGATCAGATGCTTTACAGATGCCCCAGCATGGAAGGTGAAGATTAAGCAGAGGTCCTGTACCAGGTGGGACAAGTGCTCATGGTCTATTCTTGTCAAAGAGCAGGGAGAGCCTTGGGAGGTATTTCTTCCTCCTCTCTGGGAGCTCTGTCTCAGTGCAGCCACTCCCACGTTCGCATCTTGACTGCAGCAGAAATTGATACACGAGATACTCAGATTTCTGAGCTGTGTTTGCACTCTGCTTTGAAGCAAGGTGCTTGTTTAACATCAGAGGTGTATGTCCCACAGTTTGGGAACCCTTACCTTTAACCAGGGATTTGGGGGTTGGATACGTGTCCTTTCAAGACACTATCCAGGCATGAAGAGAGCTCCTTAAGTTTTGATTCGGATTTAAATTTCCTTTACAATTGCAAAAAAATAAGCCTGAGTTCAACAGACTTATTTCCTCTGGAGACAAATAAAATGAAAAATCTCCATCTCATAGGAGTTCAGTTCCTTAAGGAAAATTTTGCTGAATATAGTCAACAGCTGAAGACAGGATATTCTACATCTTAAAGACTGAGTCAGATAGAACTGACTCAGCTTTCCCTCCTCTTACTATTTCTTCAGCTCCATCAGACACCAGCTAAAAACCTGGGCACCTTGACTAATTTCAAAAAAAGCAGCTGGAATTTCTCACCTTGCCGTTTTCTCACAATTGCCATCTCCCCAAATCTCTCCTATTTCAGACAATCAAGCTGCAACACTTCATCTTAGAGGACCAGAGCTCTGCACTACCTAAGATCTGTTTGCTCTGGTCCATGCCTCTCACACACTCTGTCCTCGTACAGGAACCCCCAAAGCCTGCATGGAAAGAGCCCTTCCAGTCACTACTGGGCTCTCTTCAGCAGCTCACTTCTGCACTCCTCCCTGCAAAATCCCTCACATGAAACACATATTAAAGGAAGAATGAGGAAATGACTGAGTATCCCTTTGCTATCAGAGCCTCCCGACCCTCCCAGCTGCAGGGGATTTTGTACAGCACTGAACACAAACAGTAGTTAAAACATTAATTTACAGCCACGATGAAATCCACTCGTGTACTTCATGATAATGACCTCTTTGAAAATCTAGCACCACCTATATAAAACTAATTGCTATGAATAGCAACAATGTAGATTTTCAAACATTCTGTTTTCCATTCTTGTCCTCCTAGTCACTTAAAATTGCTGCTGCATCTTCCTCATTTGGTGCATTAACACTTCTGTGGTGCCACTTCTTATGGTACCATTAAAAAACAAAACAAAAACCTAAGTATTACATATGGTGGAATCAGTCTTATATTCTTCCTACAAAGCATCACTTTTTTCCTGCATATCTCACCATTCATACTTGTGAAACATCATTTAGTCTCGAACAAGCCAAGAAATTTCCAGCCTTCTACAAGTCAGACTTGAAATTCAAGTGCAGAATTAGCACAAAAGCATTCTGCACCATTAGCTAAATTCAAGCATCTTGTTCAAGTACTACTTCTAGATTTCCTGTAAGGTGAAAATACATGATTATTCAGAAAGCATAATTTCCAAAGGTACCGTTGATGCTGCTGCAAGAATAAAAGTTCTGGAGGGCACAGATATGCATCAAATCCCACTAGAAAATTAGTCATTGTTTTTTCTCCTGTAAGTACATCCTTCTAAACTGGCCTGTGACATTGAATTGAGAGACCAGGGTTTGGAGTCTGCTATGAAACAGCAAGTACTAAATAAATTTTTTAGCACATTCTCAATAACTTCTCTCAGTTGTGAGATTTCCTTGCAGGGTTTCTATTAATCTCTTTCTAATATTCTCATGCAAGATTTAGCAAGTAAACACTGAATAAATGTGCTTTGGAACTGTATGAATAATTTCCTAGAGTACTACAGAACACGAAGGCACAAAGTATTTTGTGAGAGTAGTTTTGCTTTCCCAAACAAATTAAACCTCTCTGAATTGATGACGTAAATAATTCAGCATTATTCCATTTACTAACTTAGGAACAAGTGAGGCAGAGTGTTCATCTTTAGGAGAGCAGCGTGTTTTGCAACAGAGAGATAATCCCAGTAATAAAGAAGTCTCACAGAACACCTCCAGTTTGTGCGCTGAGTTTGTCTGAAAATGCTGTTCCTGTCAAAATGAAAAAAACTTCTCATCTGTATTTTTCATTATTCATTGACTGGTATTTTTAAATGCAGTAACAGTAAGTCAGACAGGGCCTCCTAAGCCTTTCACTGCTTTGAAAACCTCCTGCTTTCCTGAAGTCATTTAACTGACACATCAGTTCCAGGAGGCAGTTTATGAACAGAAGCTGCACAGCAGATACAACAGTGTGCGAGTGTCATAACCTTGCTCACAGGCCCCTATTGAAGAGAACCTTCTGAAAAATTAAGGATCAATAAAACCCTCCAAAGAAGACTGCGTTTTCATCTGAAAAAGTAGAGGACGCTACATAGTATAAAATGTCCACTGGGTCATTACGTACTCGTAACCCAGGACTGCAGCGACAGGAGAAGGTAAATGTCAAAAAGGAGAGTAGATACAAGTCAACAATAAACAAGGACAGCACCCAAAAATACATTTGCTTTGATATGACCATCTGGCTTTAACAACCTCACAGAATGGACAGGCTTGTATTGCCTAAGAAAATAACAGAGATAGCACAGGAACTCCAAAATGAAGGAGAATTTTGCAGCAGGAATGTGCTGGTTAGCAAAATCCTACCGTGCCTCCTGTGCCGCAATATCATCACGTGCTTGTCTTTGCTACCAGGTGTAGCTTGTGTGGGTGGGGGTGCCTTCAAACATAAATTACCAATAAACACGCATTGTACTTAGTGTCAGGGAATTAATTGAGCTTTCCGGAATGAAAGCCTTTTGGCACAAAAATGATAAACCAAGGTTGACCTACCTGAATGGGTCCCACTGACATCAGCAGGTTTTTCAGTTGGACATCAGTAGTTGATGAAGAAAGCCCTTCAACTGACACAATACAGGGCTGAGGTTTGCACTCCACCACTCGCAGGTTCTGTTTATTTGGCATCAAGCGTCCTCGGCCCATCTGGCCTGCTACTCCTCTGCCTCTGCCGTGCATAATGACCTGCCAACAACAAAAGTAACAGTATTTTGATTTACTTACCCACTGACTCTGCTCACTGCACTTGACAGAGGATATGAAAGTTGGCTATTTACTTGAACACTTGATTAAAGTACACGTTGATTTAAAACAGCTTGTTGCTGTTTGCCGATTTGAAAGGCCACTTATTAACATATTTATCCACTGCTTATACAAACCTCTTTTAGCAGGATAAGAAGTTATATAGTGAGTTATATATACTGCATTCATCCTAGATGCCTCAGCTCTAGCACAGATTGATCAGTCAAGCAGTGGAGAATCTCAGACAAAAATATATAACCTAGTTTTCAACACTGATCACATTGGCAGCATGTGTTCTGCTCCCACATTTTGAGTCTGGACAAAAAAATTCAACAGGTGATCCCTCTCCTTTTTCTATTCTTTACGCGTAGTTAAATTTAATGTATTCACAAGATCAGCAAACTGCTTCAAGCACCTTCAATCTCTACTGCTACCAACTCTTGGTCTGTTACCAGAATGGAGTTTTATTCACATAAGGCTAAGTAACTTTAAAATAGCTTTTTTCAAAGTTCCTCTCCCCTGTACTCTGGAGCAGGAAATGCATGGGTTTAATTCTTGGAAATTAAACGTTGAACAGCTGGAGAGAGGAAAAATAACAATGAAACAGAGTAACAAACATTAAACAGAGGTAACATGTAACACTGAGTCAACATTCAACAGAGTTTCTTGATTCCTACTTGGAAAGCCTAGGATGGGTAATAACTCTTCAACATCAGCAACAGAACTTTATCCTTAAAGGAAGCAGGAAGATTATGGCCAACAGTTCAAAACCAAGAACTAACTTAAAAGCCAAAATGCCAGCTACTTTCAAGGAGTGTGCCAGCCTGCAAATGCAGAGAAGGCACACGCCACTGCCATCCTGACCCTTCCCTGACTCCTCCCAGTGCATGATCAGTGCAAAAATCAAGTTACAAGATCACCAACTGTTTTGAGCAGTACCAGCTTTGGGGATCCGGCAAAGAGCATCCTGAAACAGTTACTGTGTGCTCCTATATATGCAGGAAACAGCCCAAATAAAAACTTAAGCACAACTTCAACAAACCACTTGGTTTTAAAGCCAGAAACCACACTGGATACCATCTCCTCCAGTAGCTGTCTCAGGACACATGCACTTCCCCAGGGAGTGCTGAGCTGGCCAGAACGTCAGCAGATGAAGCAACCTGCAGGCATCGCCTGTCTGTGCTGGGTACAAACAAGTCTCTCTAGATTAAAAGCTTTATATGCAATTATGCATCTCCTGGGTCATGCAGCCCTGCGCTAGCAACTGACAAACAGAATGCTGGTTATTAATAGAGCAACACAGCTAGACAGTGAAACTTCTAGCAGCAATATGCATCTAAAAATCACCTTTTTAGGTTGATGGATTCCCTGGATGTTTTTGACTCCTTGAGGAGCTGGTGAATGGATCTGTGCCTGCTGCTGCTGTTGGTGCTGCTGCATTCCCTTTGTCAATGTGACCTTCCGCACTGGCTGCTGTTTCGGCTCCGGGGGTTGTTGAGGCCGCTGGGGTTGGCCCTCTGGGTGAAAAAAGCCAGCATCCTCTCCCCCCTGCTGAAATCAACAACACAACAGCGGCTCAGTGTCCAGGCACTGCACACCCTCGCCCTGAGCAGACTCCTGCCACATTCCAGCTCACTCAGAGAGTGTCCAGGACTTCGCCTGCTAAAGCAAACTGGTGGCTGTGGCAGGTGCATGCAAAGGCTCAGCCTGGAAATTGCACTTCAGCCTAAAATAAATCCGTACTATCTGAAGAACAGTTTACTTTGTTCAGGCTTTATTGTAACTACAATGGTCAATCATGTCTTTTCACATACAAAGCAACAAGATACTTTCACTTCTCTTTCCAAATCATTCTTCCTTCCAGCTTATACGTGAACTATTGTGTGTGTCATTTATTACTTTTCGTTTTTTTCTAATATAAAGAGAGACATACACATTGCGGAAGAAGAAGCAAAGAACTATGGAGGCTAGAAGAATCAGGCAAATGCTCTGTTCATCTTTAAACCTCCAACATCCTTTTAGTTAAAAACTGGTATTTATTTTGAAGTGCATATTCATTCTGCCAACTTCTACACCAGCAGCTTTTTAAGCAGTCCCCTTCCTCAGACACTGTCTGTACATGGAAGAGTTCCTCAAGGTGGTTTTTTGCTCGCCTTACAAACTCTTATTATATATATTTGTGATCACAGACACAGTGAAACATCACCTCAGTGTCTCTCTCATTCAATGTAACTCTTGCCATTACATCTCTCGGTGCAATCAGGCACAGTAAAACCATGAGCTGAAAGCACTGAAAGAGAAATGATTCCCTTCCACTACCTCTACCCAAACAGTTTGGTTTTTTTCTACAAACAGGTGATTCTTGAATTTGTGTCTGCCTGTCCAGATTAGATCAATCCCTGAAAATTCCATGGAGCAAGAGCCAGCAGAGTCTGACAAAAGATCAGGTACTTTTACATCTATGAAGCGCATCATATTATTGCACGGTTTCAACAGCAGTATCTATACCTTGACTGCACTTCAACTTTAGACCTCAAATACTAGTGACCATTTTATCTGCAGGGGGAAGGCTTTGACTAACTCCCTAACCAACCTCTGGTAATCCTGCAAAAGCTCTCAAATAGAAGGCATGTCTAAGCAAAAAAAGTAAAATATTATGAAAGCACCTTTATTTACATAGGTTTCTTTTCCTCTTCCCTTAAATACTCACAGGCCAAAACTCCTTTTGCATCTGCAACACATCACAAACCAGAGGGTTTCATGCTAACTGGCACATTTCTTGTGGATACGGAGACAAAACACAAGGGTGCAGAAGGAACAGACTTATGGTCTAATAGCAAGATTATCTTCTTTGAGAGCACAAATTAATACCTCTCTGCATTAAAGAAAAGCAAAAGAAACACCTAGTGAGGACTGGTTACTAAGCCTCTGCTAAGATTTGGTAAGAAATAGTCTGTGGTATGTAGGCCAGTCTCACGTTTGCAAGTTCAGCAGTTCACAATTTACACCTCTAAATCAAGGCCTCTGCATTACAAAGTATATGCAGGCTACAACTTCTCAAGAACTCAAGTACTTAAATCCTAGACAAATGAGCTTCAAACCTCATTGCACTACAACTCAAAAGCACAATCTGTCACAGGGAAAATCCTATAGCTCATCATGGCATTTGTCCACAGTGTCCAAAACGAGAAAGCAACAGAAATCTGCATCTGTCTTTGCCACCTCTAATCACAAATGGGTTTTTTTCTCTGCTGAACTGAATGGCTCCAAGTCTGCATGAAAAATTTTGTATATAAACCTTTGAGAGCAGCAATTAGTGAGAAATTATAAAGCTTTCCCTTCAGTTTCTCTCTTCAATTTGTATTCAAAAATACAAAAGCAAGAGCACTCCTGAAAAACCCAAACATATGCACAAAACCTTACCAGGTAACCAGAATTAAATCCTCCTCATTTTAGTATTAGTTCTGATATCAGCATCACCATAAGCCCTGTGCCTTGATCAGATAATTTCTTTTATTCAATCCTACAGCAGCTGGAAGATGATGAAACTAAAAGGAACAAAAAAATTCTAGGAGGAATTTAAATGCAATAACTGGGAGTTAAAAGCTAATCTCTGCTAAATACCTGCTGTGAGAACCATAAATATTCGCAACCATTTCTTTCCAAAACCAAAAAACGATCCCAGCACATCGGAAGAGCATCTGAGAGCAAAGCCCTCAGGTACAAAACACATCGAACATGCTCATTACTGAAACTTCAAAAGCAAACAATCATTTCACATAAAAGTCTAGGATGGCCAACAACCACCCAATATTTAACTACCAAGCTCAATTATCACCAAATAAAACTGTATAAACCGAACACAGAACTGTAACAGAGTCAAAGGCATTAGCACACAACATTGGTTTGCACTGATGAAAAATCTGATGGGGTTTGTTCCCTGCTGGGGTCTCAAATGCCACCATTGGTCTTTGCTGCTACCATGATGCTTCTGTGAGAGTCTGAAAAGTCTCTGGACTTTTTAATGAACTGATCCATTTCAGAAATAAGAAAACCTACAGAAAACAATAAAGAAAGGGGATAGAACAAGCTTAGCTTGTTCCTGCAAAAAGAAGGAAAGGAAAGGCAACTGGATCAACCCCTTTCTTTACATTACTGCTCTGAATATTTACTGGTTTTGAAGCGACTCAAAGAGGGGAAGCAGAGACAGAACAGCAGCACTGCTTCTCAAGAGAGGTCCGTGAGCCAGCGACACGGTGCTCAAGGCCTAACAGAGCCGAGCAAGTCAGCAAGACCTTAGTTCCTGTTACAGGCAGCCTGGCTTCAGCTGAAGATAAAACCTGGCGGTTTTCTTAAGAAAGTAAAAACCAAATGTGACTGCTAAGTGACATGCGCAACAAACAAACGACACAGAAGAAGCATTTTAGCAGCAATTACTTTTTCACTGGTTAAAGACACGAAAGTGCAAGGACAAACGGTGTCCGAGCCAAAATGAACAACCTATGCAGTACCATGTAGCGGCAAACTGCTCTCACCACCACCACCATCCCTTAACTTCTACGCAAGACAACAACAGGTGGATTTTCCAGGTACAACAGTGAAGAACCAAGTCAAGCAAAACACCTGAAAAGAGCTTTTTAACTTCTGGATTTAAAGCTATAAACCCTCAGAACATTACTGACAGGTCACATGTTCATAGGAGAACGCTGACATTTTGGAGGAAAGGACTCATGATTATAAAGATGACTGTACATATGCTGACTCCTGATGTTCCCTCATGAGCTGTACCATGAACTGGCACCAAAACACACAGCAAATTACAGGCAAGCTGGTAAGTCCACTGAAGCTGTACTGCAGCAGCTATCCCAAATGACATCTAAATCACAGAAGCTAAATTGCTAGCATCTCTTCTACTTAAAATGTCTCCAGTCTAGCTCATCTTAAATCAACTTTTGCTTTTCATAAAGACAATTTTTGTATTGTTAATTTTTCATCAGCTTACATCACTGCTCTCCCCACATTTAAATATGCAGCAACACAGGGAGGTATTAAAATTTTAAGCCTTCTTATGTCAAAATACATTTTCTTTCCTAGAGTATTTCACAATGTACAGGGCCGCACTAAATTTTTCAGAGATGCATCTATTCATCATCATGGCCTGTCTCACATAATTTCATGTACAAAATGCTGACCCCAGGTAGAATGCCTTAGTCTACCACAGACACCTGGGATTGATTGATACAAGCTCTGATTTTATACTTCAAATTTCCTCTGAAGTCCTGTGCAGAAAAGGAATTTCCATTCTTTATCTGCAAACCAATGAAGGAAGAATGTTTTCCTCTTATAGCGTACTCCTTAATTTCTAGATTATAAATCGTCCTGACTTTTGAGCTCCAAATTTCCAAGTTTTACAAAGGTCTGCCTTCCTAAGATCTGGCCAGGAAGGAGTTCTCTTGAAAGAAACTTTCCCATTATTCAGTTAAAGCTGGAGTAATGAAAATGCATTTTTTTAAGTTGCAAGAGTTCTATTCAGGAGAAGGTATAAAAGTATCTTTCAAATTTCAAGCACTGAAAGATTGTGAGCAGTGCCAAAACAAATTAATTTCAAATACTGTGTGTATATAAACAAAGCTCAAAAGATTGAGGTAAAAGGATTAGATTTACATGGTGAATGTTTTTCAAACCTCTGCTCTGGAAGAATCTGCAGTTTGACCCGAAACCAGACTAACAAAAAGAACTGATGCCATTCAATGGCCATGACTTTTAGAACCAATTCACTGATACGTATCAAGGCTGTTTTTCATCAGCCTCTCACTATATAGATCTATATATAGTCAGTGTTGCGTTTTGAGCAACATAGAAAGAATTCTGTCAAATATGAGATCACAAATTCTAAAAGCAGAATTTTATGAAGGACTGCTTGAATTCAGCCAAGCTGGAGCCCTCTGTCATAATCATTATGACAGTTTTATGATGAAGTTTATTTGCCACCAACATTAGCAGGACAAATTTATTTATAACAAATGCTTTAAAATGTACTGATAAAAATTCCTATTGATACTGTCAGAGCTGCTTGCAATTTGACAGATCAAATCTTATTTTCATTCTTAAACCCCATGAAGGAATGGTATCACCAACTTGCATTCTGTAGTGAGCAAATTGATTAATCCCCCTCTATAGAAATCTCAACTCTTGATTACACCTATCAGACGTTAAGCAGCATTATTCTAGAGTGACAACACTTGACAAATTCCCAAACCATTTTTCTCAGCCTTTGTGGCCCTGCTAGCTTGTATTAACCCTGATGAAAAATTAATTTTCCTTATCTTCTGCTAAACTCCAAAATCCAAATCCGCCAAACTGGCAACTCTTTCTGTAAAGGTATTATGAAAACCTCTAAAAGATTAATTGCATGTCTTCAGGTGACATTAAATTAATTTCTGTACTCGTGACAGACATTTGATACTCCGTACTGAGAGGACAGATAACATTGTCAGGATACACAGAAGGACAGTGGTGCAGTGTCCCAGGGCAGCCTCTTATGAATTCTCCTTTCGATAAGGCCATACTTCACTGTCATTGGCACTGTTAGTGATCTTGCAGCCCACAGACCTCACTGCACAGGTTTCTATTAACTACCACAATGCTGTGTCTATCCATGGAATCTTTGTAAAGCTAATTCAAAATCATCCAGTAGCAAAGGGATGCGCACGCCGGATAAGGTACTTAAAGGGAATAAATACACTCTGGCTAATTTGTGTAAAAATAACACGGAGAAGCAAAACGTTGTCAGCTTTTCTGAGATACATTACAACTCAAATTCTCTGTAGCACGATGAAGACTTAAATCTTGCAGGGAAATCTCAGTCCAAAACCGTACTGTGATTGATTTTTTGTAAGAAAGGAGAAACCCCTCATCTGTTACCAGTTTAAGTCAATATTTCTAGAAATTAGTACCTTTAAAGTATCACAGTAGTTGGGGGAGGAAAACATCCTTTAGATTATTAAATTCATCTTTACTTTCAGGACAAGAGAAGTAACTATTCACGAGCTATATAGGTTTTCATAGGTAAACCTGTACTTTACTGATACTGCAACTGACTGTAGTAAAAAAGACAGACATCTACAAAGACAGCTGTGATCCCCATGTAACAAAGAAATGTAAAGCAAAAGCCACCCAGAACAACACTGACTTTCGTCTAATATATACGAGTATGTTTTCACTACAGTTATCAGGAACACGTATTAAAGGCAAACCCCTAATAATGAGCTATTTCTCGTTGACTGGTGCTCCAAATGCTTTACCGCTTTGATACAGCTGGCTGACAGACTGGGGACCTGGGAATAGGAAGCCTAATCACTTACCAAATATCCCACAACCGAGTGACATGACCAAGCACTGTTTCTGAACAGTTGACGATCTGTTTTCAATCTGTCAAATGCCAATGAGAAACACCTGGTGACCTCTTTTTTTCAGGCCTTCTAAGACCTTTAAAAGGTTCTTTTTTTTTTTTTTTTTTTTAAAGAATAGCAGTAGTTAAGAAAACTGCTCTCTCACCAGGCTAGAAAATGTCACTCTATCAATAGACAACTCATCATTAACAACTGGTTTAAGACATATCAATGGTCTAGTTTTGACTCAAAGTACAGACAGCAATAAGCTATGTCAGACTACAAAAGTGATGAAAGAGCCAAATCATTCCCAGTTGACACCAGAGAAAAAAGACACTTCTGACGCTGGTCAGTGATTTTGGGGTTATTTTTCCCAGCCTAAAATTTCTGTACAGGCCGAACTTAACCCAAGCAAGAGCACCCAGACTAAGCAATAAATAAATAAAATGCAGAAACAGTTCCCTTCCTGTGATAAAAAGGCACTGCTACACTGCTTCAGTGAGCCACAATGTGATGAGTACCTTCTGTGCCTAATGGTGCACAAAGTCAGAAGAGCAAGAAAGAAAATGTCTTGTAGAAAAAGCAGCTAATTCCATTTAATCCCATGTACTAACACAATTCTTAACTGAACTATCTCCTCGTCTGCCTGAAAGAACTAAGGCATGCAGAAGGACTTGCCAAAGAGAGTCACAGCCATACCCATGCTGCATGAAGTTTCACTGGGAGTGACAAAAGCACAGCCTGAATCACGTTCAATCAGTGTTGAATCACAACTACATGGTTTTAAGTACAACCATCCACCAGCTCATTACGAAAAAGAGAAAAAAAACCTATGTGTCAAAGCTACAGCAAAATCAAGGGTCTGGAACGTTCATGTCTGATACTTTCAGAAATACCTTCATTTTTATGTGTCGTCTTCAAAATACATAACGTAGATAAACAATGATTTAAGCCAAGTTTCCTGGTTTGCTTTTCAGCTGCCAGTCGGAGAGGTTTTTGTACAGGGAATTTTAGCAAAGACCGGACGCGCAGAGAAAGACCAAGAGAAAAAAGCTCCTGCTGGAAAATATCAACGATTCAAAACTTCTGATAGCCCAAAGCTCCTGGAGGAGCACTTCCCAGCTGGACACCAGCTATGGCATAGAAAGCTAGTATTCCAGATATCAGAAACCTGTACAACTAGAACTTGCCTTTTTGTGCCATGTCTGGTCTTTCTAGTTCATGTTCCTTGAAGCTTAAAACTACTGGCAAGTCAAATCCCTTTTGTGTCCTGCCTGAAGCTCCTGGTAAGTCTTGATAAACACAACCCCCATTCCCTCCCACCCCAAACACTCCTGACTCAAGAGCCAAATCTCTGCACTAAAGGTCTATTCCAAGTGGTCCAACCTTTCAAGAGGACTGTGACTTCTCAAAATATTAAACTGTACAACTCTGAAAGCTTGCCTCCCAAGTTGAGACGGCATTTTCATATGAAAACTGACTCCTTCTCTTTGTAAAGCACTTCAGTGGTGTCACAGCTGTCTTTATCAGGAAACTGGGTTCCAAGATACTCTGTAACACCAACATCCTACAGATATGAATTCCGCACTGTAACAGTAACGATGGCAGAGAAACTCTCCTCTGAGACTTAACAAGAGTGACAAGCAACGAACACTCTGCTTTCTGGGTGTCCAGGAGCAAGCTGCACTCTTCTTCAACATACAATTTAAAAGTCTCCTGAGGAAAAGGAGAAACCTGTTCTGCAGTCTACAATAGAAAATACTTTACTGCACTTTAGATCCAAGTTATCCATAGCAAAGTGAAATTCAATTTAGGTAAATATCTCTTCCCTCTTTCATGCACTTTATTAGAAGCCCATAAAATGTATTATTATCTGTGTCTGGTTTGGTTGTCACCTTGATTCTCACTTGCTAAGTGTGTCCACACATGCCCTTTTATTCCCTTTTCCCAGTAATCAAATATGCCCTAAAGAGTACAGCACAGCCTACCTCCTGAACCCCCAATCCATGAAATACTGTCTCTATAGGGAGGACATGGTTTATTACTCATTTTCAAATGTTCCTGCCATGGGCAGAGACACCTTCCACTAGACAAGGCTGCTCAAAGCCCCATCCAACCTGGCCTTCAAGATTTCCAGGATGGGGCATCCACAGCTTCTCCAGGCAACCTGTTCCAGTTCCTCACCACACTCACAGGAAAGAATTTCTTCCTAGTATCCAATATAAATCTACCCTTCTTCAGTGTGAAGTCATTCCCCTTGTCCTATCACTCCACGCCCTTGTAAAAGTCCCTCTTCAGCTCTCTTGTAGCCCCTTTAGGAACTGGAAGGTTCTATAATGTCTCCTTGGGCCCTTCTCTTCTTTAGGCAGAACAGCCCCAGCTTCCTCAGCCTGTCTTCAGAGAGGAGGTTCTCCAGTCCCCTTACCAACTTTGTGGCCTCCTCTGGACCCATTTCAACAGCTTCTTACAACTAAGAAATTAATGCCCATTTGTGAAATATTTCCAGAACGAAATCTTACAGGTTGTGGCAGGCAGAGTCCTTCTTCAACAGCATTTACATTAATGCTGCTTCAGAGGTCTTGCCCATTTTGCCATGGCACCCAGGCATTCAGATACGGCTTCTGCAGCTCCTTCAGCCCACTCCTAGGTGGGCATTATCCATGCCTCCTTCAGCAGTTGCATACAAATAAACACCAAAGCCATTCTCCCACTTCTTAAAAAGTTATAGGACTGTACAGGTCAAGAGTTCCTTTGTCAAGGGTTGGGGAAAGGGCTCCCTCACGAACTTCCCACACAAATGCCACAATTCTTAGTGTTTGCAATTCCTGACATATTTAGATGAAAGGCGCTAAAGAGCTTTCAAGTCAAATATTTTTAATTAAACTTGAACACATACATGCAAGTAGAAACAAGTACAAACATTAAGCAAAGTTGGTTGATACGGTTACATTATCAAACAAAGTTCATCTCAATCAGTATCTTTTTTCCATATTTAGAACTCCGTATTTATCTCACACTTTCCAGTTGCTCGAAATACGAACGAAGTTGTCCATCTTCCATTTCTACTTTGGTTTTGCAATCCAAGGACATTTTTTGTGACAGGCTTTTCAAACAGAAGAACTTGCCAGCTCTTTTTTCAAGGTTTTCATACGAAGCATTTCAGGTTTTCAGGAATTAGGATCACTTATAAGATACTGCTTGTAATGCAACAGGGAACACCAAGATTTTTATGTATTTATCTATGCATGTATTTATGGAAAAACCCTCATTGTGCAGCCTTCCTCAGAGACAAAGATTGGTGTGTTCTTGGTGCAGCTTAAGAACCAGCATTTTCAGGCCTTTGGGACAGACACACAGCTCTCTGAGCATGGCAGGACATTTTCTGGCTAGAGAAAAATCATCCAACAACAACATAAGATGACAATGATACAGAGATTTTAAGATACTGTAATTTCCCACAGAACCTCCAACCAAACAGAAAACACGTTCAGCACGTATTTCATATGATCTTAAGATATCTAAGGTTATAGCTGGTACAAACCTGTTCTTCCAGGACTAAAACAACTCCGAATATATTGGCTTAAGGAATTCAGTTGCATTTGGTACTAGAACTATTAACAGACAGATTGATCACAGAGAGCCCGAAGAGCACCACAAACAGCCAAGGTGTTAGAAAACATGACTCATCAAGAGAGAATGAAAGATGTTAGAGCTCTGAAACAGTTAAGATATCTTTAAAAAGAGAGACAGGCACAAAGAGAGAGAAATTCTTCCCCATCTCTCTTCAAGTATAATACAAATAGTCAGAGATTCAAAATTACAGTAAGAAAATGTGATTTGGTAACTAGGAAAATTCTCCTAAATATACACATTTGATACTGGAACAGATGACCTAGGAAATCTGCAATAACGAGATCTCAGAAAAAGGTTGGACAAATCTGTCAGGAATACTACAGAGTTCATCCCCCAAACCCCCCTTCAAGACAAATTATTTCAACAGTCTTTTCACCCTTATTTTCTATAATTTTATGATCACATTTTGAAGTGATTTATTAGGGTGTTTCTTTCCTTCATTCTCATTGACTTTATACTTACAAGTAACTTTAGGATTGACTTCAGGCTCCTCAGCAAGCCCAGCTAGTCTCAGATGCTTTATTAGTAAAATTTACAAGTATGAATACTGAGTGAATTCACTGAGCTCTTGTATCTGAAAAGGACAGCTATGAGGAAATGCCACAGAAAACAAAGCACACTGGATCCATCAAAAGATACCTGGGCCTCCTTGGAAAAAATAAAACCAAGAACAAAACCAAAAACAAACCAACAAAAAAACTCCCAAAATCCCCAAAACCCACTCCCCTCCCCCCAAAAAAAACTGAATCCAAAACCAAACCAGCAACAAAAAATTTCCAAGTCCATCTGCTAAACACTGCCTCATTTTCCAGGAACGTAACATTTAAAGGAGTAATTAAAATGGAAAACTATTCGCTTTACTGCCATTCCTGCATAAATTATATGTATATTAGAAAGGGATGGGCAAATCAGTACTGGGGGGGAGGTGAGGGGTGAGATTTATTAAAAAAATAAAAAAGCGTCAACAGACAAAATCATTACTGACAGTACGTAATGTGTCACCTTGATACACAGACTGAGTCTGACATACTGGAAATGCTGAATCATTTTCTACTTTCATTTTCCTGAAGCATAAGAAGTCATAAATTAAGGCATCTTATGCATTGGGAAAACACTGAACAAGTCAAAATATTCTTGGAATTTACATGGTAATTCTTACAATTCCAAAAGTATAATCTTCTCACAAAAGAATACTGTGGAAACAGATGAAAGACCATTTTATCTTCTAAGGACCCAAGCTGTATTTCTACCTGAAGGTCAGAGATCTTCGGTAGCACTGCTGTGCCCAGCAACACAAACAGACAAAAGCTCAGCCTGGTAAAGACACTGCCCTCAAGAGAAGAGGTCATTCTCTTCTCACAGTATCTGTACCCCACAGTTCTCACCAACACACCACACTCCTTAACCATTACACAAAAAACATCACCAGCAACACCAAACCGCTGAATCCTGGTTCTACAGATGGTCCTACTAAATTAATAAAAGTCCCTGTTACCAGTTTCTGGTTTAGGCCAACTTGGTCTAGAGAGAGTTAGTACAGCTCTGGACTCGAGCAGCTCCTTCAGCTGAGAGCTCTCCAGTGGTGCTGTGCATGGCTGGAACAGGAGGGACTTGCCAGGTCTTCACTTGAACCCAGTGAGCTTCAAAAGGGAACGTGCATTGTTTCTAATCATGAGCCATCTCACTTGTACAAATGTATTCAAAACATCTCTGCACAAAAGAGCCCAAGAAAGGAAAAGCGTACAGGGAAGCACATAGACAGCAAGTGCAGGGATGCTTAGCTGCAGGATCGAGCCAGTGCATACAGGTTAGAGATACCAGCAACCCTTTGGCCAAAGGCAAGGAGTAAGAGGAAGCACCATTACACACTAAGGGGAATGGCTAGGGAAAATGAGATTTGGCTTTCGCTTTGTATTTAGTGCTCAGGCAAAAGCTGTGAAAATAAATTAAGCACATGGCAGGACTAAAGCAGTGGAAACTAAGTATAATGGTGATAGTATTTGGAGCCCAAGCATTTTTTAACTCTTCTTTTAAATACTGTCAAAAATGGACTAGAAGATTGTCTGCCCTGCTGCTCAATTTATACTTTTTTACTTGTGTGGTCAAAGAAATAAAGTCACAGATTCAGCTTCTCACTAACTGATTAAAAACTAAAAAACTATCTTGATCAGTGTTAACAGCTAATTGCAATGCTTGTTTTCACTCTCCCACAGTTAGAAAGCAACTTAAAATGTCCATGGCAACATGAAAACAGTAACAGATGCCACATGTAAAGAACCTGCTTCACCATGCTGAAACCTCAGTATCTGAAAGTTAAGGAGGACAGAGTAAATCTGCTTCTGTACACAATGAAAGAGGAGTTACGCATGCATTTAATGAAGCTAATTGCTCTTGCTTACCATGAGACTGAACTGAAACAAATAATTCATGGTCTTCTCAAATAGAGTACTGTGATAAAAACTATTTCATTGTGAATGCTGCTGTGGGCACTGATAACTATTTGTTACGAGGAGCTGTATACAGTTGTGACTGGCACTGTTTTGTTCCACCACATAATAAAAGAAGTTGTGCATGACTGCTTTATTCAATTATGCATGAACCACGAACCTGTCATACCTCTTGCAGGCCACTGGGATTCCTGCAGACATACTTATATATAAATATTTTTAGCTCAACAGAATTAATTTCTTTCAGCTTCCTGTACTTTATTCTTCTATACTTAAGTTACCATGTCTGAGGAATTAGAGCTGACAACAAGCTGATGTGCAGGATGCCTATGTAGTCAATAATGCCCTATATGTTAATATTCAGAAAGACCACGCAGTTATTATGCAATTCACAGTTCTGAGTGTAATTAAGTTTTATGAGCTGTAGAAAAACATTAATAAAAAGTAGTTAAGACTTTGGCATTTCAACTTCCTCCCCATTTCTACAGAGTAAAGCCTAGCCTTGGTCAGTCCCTGTTACACACTGCTTTGTTTTCCCTATAAAATTCTCAAAATAATTTAAAAGCATTCTTCCAGAAAAACACCTCCAGTGTCCTGCTACATCACATCATTCTTTCCTTCTCAGCATAAACCCAAGGACAGACTTCAAATACTGACAACATGATCTCTATGTCCCCTAGTTTCTTTAGAGCCCTAACAAATTAACTTGTCTTTTCATTAAGACAGAAGAAATTTGGTCAAGAGACTTTCTCACCAAAACCCCAGATTTTAAATAGGCACACTGTTCTCAAGACCATCATTGTGAGTCCTCCACACCAGTGCTCAAGGGACACACTGCAGATAAAAGACCCCGCATCAAGAGATAAGGAAATCTCATTTAGATGCAGAAGTGAAATGGTAACGTTTTAAACCCAGCCTCTAACAGAAAACATCCCCCTCCAACATACTGCTTGAATTAGTTTCATAACATGCTTCCCAAGAAAATAAAAACAATCTTCCCCCGAGTACAGAAACCATACTAATACCAACATCTGCACACAACTAAATAAGGCGGCCTTACTTACCAAATAAGCAGGTCCTTTTTAACCAAACCTTAATTAAATACAGCCATCCAAATCCTTTTCTCTGAGCAATTACCAGACCTATCAACCTTAAGCAAAAGGAGCTCAACTGAGCAGTCTTTCAGATTTCAGACTCCAAGTTACAACTTAAAAGAAAGGAGTATTTCAATGTGATTTCATTGGTAACTGCCTGGCAGTAAAGCATTACAGGAAACACTAATTTTTTAGTAACTGCTAATAAATTACAGTTCTGAAAACATAATATATGGACTATTAGGTATGCTAAACCTGTTACTTCCCTCACCAGCTCAGGCCCATTTTTTATTTTGGGATTACACAGAGTCAAACACACAGAAACAAACCACGAGGAGACACATAGATGAGATGAGCCTTGTGAACTTACCCCTCCTGACAACTTAATCACCCTGACTTTGCTGCCGACATGGGGCCCATCACTACCACTGTTTGTCCGCTGCATGACAGTCCTTTTCACCCCTGGCTTCTGCTCCTGGGGCCTCGCGGGGACGGAGGCCACTCGAGCCGCCTGTGGCGTGGGCAGCGCCGCTGCAGCAGGTTTGCTCTGTAACACTTTCTGTGGTGCCTGAGGCTGACTCGCAGGAACTGTTCTAGTTTGCCTCAGCTGCTTCACCGGCTTCATCTGCTGTCCTTGGTACTGCCCATCCCCTGCACCCTGCGGGAAATCTGTGGGTTTAGAGTGGATGTTTGCAACTACCAAGTCTTGCTTTCTAACAAGGAGTCTGTTTTTCACGTTGTGCCTGGTCTGCAAGCCAGAGTGGGGTATGTAAGGGCTGCCGTTGGTGGGGAACTCGGAGGAGTCCTCCTCGTGCTGCATGTAGGACTGCTGGGAGCAAGGCTGCTGCTGCTGCTGCTGTGCAAGTCTCTCCAGCAACTCTCTCTTCCTGGCCCCAGCCTGCTGCTGCCGTCTCAGCTCCTTTTGCTTCAGGATCTCCTCTCTCAGGCGCTTCTGCTCTTCTATCTTCAAACGATACAACCGAGTTTCTTCATCTTCGTCTGGATACTACAAAGGAAAATACAAATGAATTTATAAAATTCTAAACAGATGCCCAGCTTAGTCAAAACAACATGAAATTGTTTCAGATGTTGTAAAGCTGTAACTCTGAAGAGCTTTTTAAATTTTCCCTGATACCAAAGCAAGGCTATTAGAGGAGTGTATCTGCTGCTAAGGTTTATTTGCTATTCATTACAGACAAACAGCTCAAATCTGGTTTAGGACTTAGATATACTACTTCCTAGACAGTAAAGCTTTAATACCACTTGAGAAATCTGATCAGAATACTAAAAAAAAATAATAATAAAAAAAGTTTTACAAATTGGAACTAATTTAAAAGTTTCTAAAACCAATTAAACTATTAATATAATTCAAGATATCAAAATATGTTTCAAATAGAAGGTAACAATACAGAGGCAACCCACTGTCACACAGGTTTTATCTTGCTCTTTTCTGACAAAGTAACAAAAGGTAGGGTGGTAAATGACCTGAAAGGCCCTGATTAGAACTATTGATTTTTCTCAGAGAATTTTCAGCCTGATCTCAAACTCATTTGTCACACAATAATTGGTTATAATGAACAGCACAAGTCAATCTCTCTGACCTTGAACTCATGCACTCTCTTCAGAATCAAAATGTTGCCAAATGCAGTGTTGGAATATTAATGGTATATAGAGAATGCCTTTAATATTCCAGCCTGGGCCCCTCTGAAAGTACAACACACCATCAAATAACCTTTCTAAAGATTCTTCAACTCTGGCAGAACAGGTTCTTATGAAAAGCTCTATAAAAATGGACAAGAGTCAAGGAAATGCAGATTCTCATCATCCTGGGAAAAAAATCAAATGCTTCTTGCAATAAGATCACATATATTTTTCAAAATTAGGAAGCACGCTTTTCTATTATATTATTTCTCTCTTTTTATGCATTTGAAATATTAAGTTAGACTTACAGAGAATGCTTACAAATGGTAATGAGCACAACATTCAACTCAAGATGTATTAATCACCCCTAACAAAAACAGCCTGTCCAAGTAAAGATACTTTGCATGCTGCTAAATTAATGCATAGTGTTAAAATATTTCTCAAAAACTGGGAATCTGTGATGAACCTTTATGTATCTTGCAGCAACTTGGTGCAAACCGTTGTCAACATAACTGCCATTTTTTGAACATATGTGACCCAAATGTGTGACTTGGTTTTTGTTTTTTTTAATATTCAAGTGCTTTTAATACTAGTGCACCCTAGAATCTTCCCCAACCCCAAGAAAAAACCCAGCAGAACAGATTCAGCCATAATGTTGGTTCATGGATGTGAAAGCCCAGCAGAGCCAGATCTGCACTCACAGCACCTAGATGCACAAATCCTGAACACTTGTTTCCTTCAGCTGTAGCTGCTTCTTCCCTGAGCAGGTATTCACGGGGATTATTCTCACAGTTACTAAAAAACAGCTCATTGTCTCAAATTACAAGTCCAATTAGAAAAATCTAATTAGCAGTCTAATTAGAAGCCTAAACAATGGCTAAATAAGACTAGCCAAACTGCATTTTTACAATTTGTATTTATTTTTTTAAGTATGCGTTGTAGTTCAGGGATGAGGTCTAACACAGGCCTTTACGTGAGAATGCTACATCTACCCAGAAGTTCTTATCTTTATCTATAGCTTTGTGGAATATGATGGTGGTGATTAATAATCACTGCTACAACTAAATTAGAGGTCTGTGTTAATAGATGGTACAGAAACATACTTCTACAGGAGGAAACTCAAATATTTCATCTTATATTGACAACTGGAGATGCCGGATTGTAGCAAAAAAATAGAATAGGACCCTTACGAAATACAAGGAAAGATTAAGACCCTTAAGAATAGTTTGCATAGGATGAGAAAACTGATAAGCTCCAGCTAGGAGGAGGATGTTCCATTATGCAGATCCTGATGCAATTAATAAAATTTTCAGTCATCTTCAGAGACACTAAGTATCATAGTTACTGAAATTGTCCAAAGAGAAAACTTGGTTCACTTAACTTAATGAATTAGTTTATTCACCTGCTCTGGTTTAGATCATAATATTCTATAATTTATCTAAACAAGTGTGATGGATGTCATGAGCCCATACCAAGTTTACCTTTCGAGGTAGCCATGTAATTTTTTTTCCCCCTCATCTTCAACTGGAACACTGCAGCATGAGTCTTCAGGAGACCACCACTTCTACCAGTGCCCTTTATTATGAGGGATTTGCCTGCTCATTCTATCACCTAACAAGTTCTGAAGGCCTTGGGAGATGTAGATCACGATGTGGTAAGCTCAGAACACCAACTCAAAGGTTACACACAGCAGCACAGACATGTGTACTTTGCAGCACACTCAAATGAGTCCTGCCAGCAGACAAGGAATGAACATCCCGAGGGACTCTGACTAATACATCCCTGCAACAGCCCTTGGACAGATACACTGCTTCCAACCATGCCAGAATTAAACACACGAAGATGACTGACAAACTCTATTACCAACACACATGCAGTTAGAAGAATGCTTAGTAGAATATTCAGGCAACTTGATCTCAAATATAATCCGAATCCTTCCTTTCTAGAGCTTAACTCAGGAAATTAGCAATGATCCTAGGAAGTCAATCCTTTCTTAAAGGTTGAAAATCAAGCACCAAGAGCCCTGAGGTTATATGACAACTGTAGGTCAGTCTGTTAACAGGCTAGAGGTATACCTAAACCCTTCAAAAGCAAGTTACTACTACTGTTAAATTCTACACAAAATATCCTTGCAGCTAGAGGAAGATAATACAAAGGCCCTGTGACGATTAACAAAATATCTCCATTAGAACTCAGGTTTAACTCACTTTAGTTGTACAATGACCCAACAATACAGATTGAGAAGGACAGCAAACTCCTTATGAGGATGAAAACAGAGGCAGTTAAATCTCCTTCTCCTCAGCTTTAAGAGCACCTTACATGCACCATCCTAGAGAGTGGGGGTACATACATGATGTATAGTACATATAAATGACCTATAGTATGTAATGAGGACATTCAGCACATGGAACAGGCAAGACAGGCTCAAGATGAACATAGGACACAATGCCTATTGCTAATGATTTTTATCCCATTAGTTTAATAAGCCCAGTATAGATTTCTCCAACAAACAACAGCACTGCCAAGGAAAAAAAGAAAAAGGCAAGGCAAGCAAGCATTCTGCCTACAGAATCAACTGAGAGAAAGCACACATCCTTCAAAATTCAAACCATTATAACTTTCCTGTGTCTGGAAGCAACATTATCCGTAGCTGAAAAAGCAGAAAAACATGGGGCAGGCCTTTTCCCTAGATAAACCATTAAGCTTCACATGTTTTGGGTAGAAAACTCCACAACATGAAGAAATGGTACACTGTACATGTACATGGCTCCTCCTTTTACAGGAGGCTGTAGAGTACAAAAGGCCAGAGACGCACTTGGTTTTGTGGTGGTGGCTGTTTTTGTGCCAGGTTTTTTGAGTTTGTTTTCTTTTCTTTTTATTTTTTTTTTAAGTGGAAATTTTCATCCATCTTTGAACAGCTTGAACACAATGCATTTCACTGAGCCTTAGCTACAGGTTTTTCTTCTGCCTTAAGGTCCAAGGCAGTTTTGATGGAAAGCACCAAAAGAAAATGTTACGGGCTGCTTTTCTGAATCTAGCTGAAGAGCACCAGCAAGAGAAGCAGTAGTCCCATATCCTTCTTCTGGGGAACCTAGAATAACACCATTGACTTAGGAAAAGACAGCAAGGGCACACTCCAAAACAAGGGATTAAACCTTCTACTGAAATTTAAGTCCTAGTACCAGTAGCTTGCTTTTCATATAGTGAATTAAAATGAAATAAACAAACGTATGCCTTTTCAGAGGTCTGCAGGATTAAATGCCAATTAATAGAACTAAATGCTGAGTCATACGAACCAGACACTGTTAATGTTCTGGATGGCTCCCAAGGAACAAAAAAGGAATCATGCAACCAGGCTCGTTTATGTATCTCAGCAAAATGGGTGCAAGAACAGAGCAATCAAAATGGTTTGATCTGTGGCATAAACACAAATCTATTCAGCAGGCTTGTCTTTATTTTTTTAAGCTTTAACTTTAAAAACGTAAGACACTAGAATAATTTGTCCAAAAATTCATGCCAAGTGTTTGCAAAAGGTACAGATAGATCTAAACTGCATCATTTGGCTGCTTGTGTTCAAACCCACAAAATGTCTGAATTAAAGGGTACCTACAGATACACACTGTACGTTTCACACTGCTAACAGTATCAGCTCCTGAACCTGAGGAAGGTGAGACACCCTACACAAAGCACAGGTGCTGTACATCTTGGACAAACAGGGAGAGAGTGAAGGACAAGGTCAGAAGTTACTCCAAGCACACTGCCCTCTTGCTAATTTCCACTTGGAAACAAAAACTGTGGTAAGACTCTTCTAAGCACAAGACAGGAGGCATCATTACAAAAATCTGGAAGACAAGTTATTTAAACTGGAGAAAATTAAAATTTCAACATTTACAATTTTTCAGGTAGCTCATTTCCAAAAAGATGAGAACATTCAGATACATTTGATCTAGTAATTTAATGCAGCAACTCTTTTCCATATCGCAAGCCTTGCTAAAAAAGACAGCAACGTAAAATCCAACAACTTAACTTCACAATTTACTGGATTTGGAAGAATGGAATATGCATGTTTTCTTTCAGTACATCAAGGACATTAACCCCAATGTAAGTACTAACATCAGTACATCTACAACTATGCAGTGCTAATTTCCCTCCTGTTCTGAGCTCCAATATCTGTTTCTCCTAAAGACACATCACCTTTCTCCATTCTCCTTCTTCCCTGAACTCAAAAATGCTTAATACTGCCTTAATTCCTCTTATCCTAAAGCTGACTTCACCAGGAGCAGAATTAGGTCCACATCATCCAGACTTTCCTATTTCAATGACAAAACGATGTTTCAGACTGAAGATATACAAGTTTAAATCCTGAGGAGTAAGAGCTGTTCTGAACAGGCATTTAAGGTCAGTATTTTGCAGCCTCACAGGAACAGCGACACTAGCATTTCATTAATATACAGTTTTTAATCTTCCAGTCATTCACATGGCAAATCTTCCAAATATCTATATTTAGGGTGAGCAAAATCTCTAGCAGCCAATATTGCTATTCTTTTGGTTCTTCCTGAATGATAGGCCACTCATAAATATAGCCACTGACTCTTTAGGAAGAAAGATGCAAAGAAAAGTCTTAATTTTCCAGTTGAAGACACTTGCAAAATAACCTGCCCAATTCAGTTATGTGCCATACAGCTAGAGAAGGTGACAGAACTTAACTCTTTCTCATTGTCATCGAAAGCAAAAGAACAGGATGAAGTCAGCTAATTACAAGAAAAACACACAAAAAAGACCACAAAACATTACAATCTGCCTAAGGAGAGATATGTAACAACCTACATTACAACAACAGTGAAGAATACGACTAAATGCTTGTGAATGAACATTTTTAGTGCCGCATTCCCATCTGTAAGAGTGACAATAAGCAGCAGCAGTAGTGAACAAGACCACTGCAGTGGCACAGCAGAAATGGGACAGCTGCTACTACACTGTTTGCAGCACCAGGCTCTGCTTCAGGTATGCTTTAGAAGAAGGTTCTGTGTGCACACATTCACACTCTCCTAATGCTTGCCAAATCTGTCTACAAAGGCTTTACTAGGAGACATCATTTTTTCCAAGACAACTGTATTCTTTTACCCTGCTTTGCAAAAATTTGCATAAAACAGGTATCAGATCTTTTTCAATGACAGTTTTGACAAAGAAATAAAAAGAAGGCTTCATTTGTAATACACCAAGAATTCACACAAGTAAGATTAGTGGGTTTGATAACTGCAGGGTAGAGTATGTTCAAAACATAAAATGAAGACAACAAGATGACTGCTTTGGGTTTTTTTGTTTGCTTAGTTTTCTAATTAATTTAATTAAAAGAAATTTTAAAATATTCTTATCTTTTTCTAAATACTACCAGAGACATTTTGGAACTAATGCCTTAATTTTCACATGACTGCACTATGGAATAACTTCAAGATGTTTTAGATGGGGAGGCTCGTGTCTGATTTTTCAAGATTTACCTTACTAATAGCCTGAGAGACATCTCTATGAGGCACTGCATTTTCTGTGACTGAAATTATTCCAAGAGACTGAATTAAGGGGAAAGAGATTACTTAAATGTTTTTCCAAAAAATGTGAAAATTAAATGCTAAAAAAATGATTTTTTTTTTCTATTTCCACTGAAAAGCAAGTGCACAGGAGGTCAAACACTGATAGTTTTGGGTTTCTTTTGTGCCTCATTTGTGGAAATTAGTTACGACCATCCCTAATTCAAGAAGAAGATGAAAAGCTAATCACGAGCAGCTTAAAAGGAATACGGCATTATCACAAAGCTTTCAACAGTTGTTGAAGAAAACCTGGTCCTTGAGACAAGATTCATGGTTAACTGTAACTATAAAGATTTACAGTTCCTCACAGAACAGCCAGACAAAGCACACAGGGTGCATTTAGCCATCATGCTCAGGATAAAGAGCACCATCAGTCCAATGCTACCCACTCTCTCCAAGTAACAGAGCTCATGGAGAGTTTTCTCTAGCTTCCAGGAGATCTGTGCAGGGAAATGGTCATCTGTTCACATGACACAATCCAGTGGAGCTGAAAACACTGGCATCTTATTTTTTCAATTGTGCAGAGTACCAGCAGAGCAAACAGCATCACTTTCTCCAAAACAGAAAACTTAAAAGCATCTCCTATTTTCCCTCACACAAAAAGGTTTCATAAAGGAGAGATTTTCTTTTTCAAGAGCAAGAAGCTCCACGCTCCATGGACAGCACAGCTATGATCTCCTGCATGAATGCTCAAGGCCCAGTAGACTGAACAGCCTAAAGGAAAACAGCACGAGGAAGACAGCTCCCCAAATAGCTTTTTTTTTTCTTTTGAGCCATACAGCATCATACAAAATGACAGAGAAGAGGCTTTCAGACTCAGAAGAATACGATCACCTGAAAATAAATTATAATTCCCTAAGATAAAAATAGGCAAAATGACTATTTCAGAGACTTGTATCACTGACCACCTTTACTCAAATTCTGCCTTTTCCTTGTAGAAATGACTCCTCCTCCTGCAAAACAAATTCACCACAGCCTTGCCAACCTTCCAGACCTCTTATGTCAATGGAGACTATTTCTGCTATTGCAATAAAAGACAAAAGTGCAATTCAGAAGTGAAGCCTCTAGTGGCACGAAAAAATATTTGGTGGATAAAATATTAAGTGTGCATTCAGTTCATAAATCAGACAAGAGAAGTTTTTTAAAGGCAGGAGCTTTGTTTCTTGTTGTTTGGTTCTTGGTCTTTTGTATAAGAACAACAACAACAAAAAATCCCTTACCTCTGGTTCAGATTTTCCTTCTGACTTTGCCTGGCCCACTGGTGTGATTGCTTTAGCTTTCATCTCAGGCCTTCCCTGGGAGTTCCCACCACCAGTGACAGACTTGGTAGCAGACATGGTGCTGGTAATGGGTTTGACCTGAGCAGCTGGGGTGGAGTTTCGCCTGCTGTTGCTCATCTCCATGGCGTGGGACGGCGCTATCGGCAACTCGCGCAAGTTGCTGTTCCTGGGAGCACTTGACTGGAGCTGCTGATTCGAACGCTTGACAATATTCTGTGATGGAGTACTCTGAAAAGCAGAAAGAAAAAAAACTGCTGACTTCCACCACAAACCAGACTGAAGCGGTTTTGGTTTCACATTTTCCTGATTTAGTTCGGTTTCGGAAAACAAGCTTTGTGAAGATGCACAATATTTTTAATATCAGAAAAAAATATACAGAAATGAGAACATTTTAATAACCTTTTTTTCTAATTAAGAGCAAAACTTAATCTCACTTGTTTAACATCCTTCTCAGAAACTGGCTTCACTGTGTGATTTCCTTTCCTAATCAAAGCAACTATGCTCAACTATAGTTACACTGTCTTGAGCACTGCTCCAGGTTGTTGTGCTACCCAACCTACCAAGAAGCAGAATATGCTGCATGGGAGGAAACTCATAAGACAGGAGAGGCACTATCTGAACCAGAAAACTGATTAGCAGTGGTACAGAGAGGCCTTCAAATAGAAAGAGTGTCAGAGAACTGGGCTCCCACACAATCACAGACTACCAGCAGTTGTAAAACCTTATAAAGCAAACCTAGTTTTCATAACCCCTTCGTTGCTAGTTCTGGGGCAACTGCAACATCTCCTATTGGACCCAAATCAAAAACAACACTGAAGATCAGAGGAAAAAAGAAAGATACACACGGTATTTTTCGATGTAGATTATAAAACTATCAAGGCAGAAAATGAGCAAGAAATGGTGAAAGTAGCAGAAAGAGCAGGAAGGGAATAAATAGAACTGAAAAACCATGCTGGTGAGTTTCGAAACCTGTGCTTACATGCCTGCTACTCATGCAGGACACTGACATATGTGGTACTTACATGCCTTGGCTTCATTGGACCCTGTCGTGGCTGACACTGCATCCTGTTGTTATTTGGCTGCTGCTGTGTGGCTTGCATGTGAGGCCTGAACTGTGGCTGGTTCATGGGCATCAAGGGCTGTGGAGGCCCTTGGAGATGGTGATGGTGTTGCTGCTGCTGCTGCTGGTGATGGTGCTGCTGTTGCTGCTGGTGATGGTGCTGCTGAGGCTGAGGTTGTGGCTGAGGCTGTAATGGAGGATGCATGGGACCCTTCACATGAAGAAAAAAAAATTTTAGTTTCAAGGTAATAAACTCCTGAAAAGCAGCTCCAGCCTCCTGAGTCCTTAGAACTGTAAGCAGCTATGAACCAGGTTAAACCAAAACCATACAGAGGGAAAAACAGACCAACAGAAGCAATGTAAGGTTGTTCTACACTTAAACCTGTGTAAGGCAACAGTTGAAGTAAAAAAAGGACAAAATCAAGGGTTTCTGTCCTGTACACCGTTTTCTAATGACGTTTATCCTGGCCCTCTGCACATCCCCAAAGCGCTGCCACGCTTCCAGCGGCACCGGAGCCCCACGGCCCCGCTGCTGCCGCGCTCCGCGCCCGGGCGGACACCGCGGCCGGCAGAGGGCGCTGCCGCCCCGCGCTGCTCCGGGACACGGGCCCGGCACCGAGAGCGGGACCGGGACACGGGCCCGGCACCGAGAGCGGGACCGGGACACGGGCCCGGCACCGAGAGCGGGACCGGGACACGGGCCCGGCACACTGCAGCGCGGAGACGATCCATCGCTCTCCAGGCACAGCAGTAACGGCGTTACAGGGCCATTCCCCTCGGACCTGCAATCCCAATGGGCTCCAGCTCCGTTACTCCCCCGGCCCCGTACCTGCATGGTGGGCTGCGTGTGCGGGGCCAGGAAAGGCTGTCCCGGCGCCTGCAGGAACTGCTGCCGCGGGGGGATGAAGGGCCGCGGGGTGGCAGAGCCCGGCTGGTTGAAGTGCAGGATCCCCACCGGGCCCTGGGGCTGCATGCTGGGCCGCACCGGCCGCTCCCGGGGATACACGGGCTGCTGTCCCTGCTGGTTAAAGGCGGGCCCGGGCGGGCTGAACGGCATCGGGCTCTGCGTGGGAACGGGATGGGCGCTGTTAAGTAGTGGAGGAGGCGGTGGTGGTGGGGGGCTTCGCTGCTCAAACAAGGGATGGCCAGGGAATCTCGGATCTGTGGGAATGAGAGAATTGATTAAATGACAACCTCCCCGGGATGCAAACACATTTCGGAAACATAAAGCTCTATCTATTCTGTTACGGAAAGTAACCTGAAATTTGCAGAATGCGAAACTGTATGGGATGTTTTAATCACAAGAGCTACCTTCAAGGTTATGTTTCTCTTGTTCCTGCCACTTGTGCATAAAAGGAATTGATCCTTGAAAGACCTGCACAACTGGTGCTTTCCTGGAATCAGCAATACCTTTTGGAAACTGTACTTTAATTACATCAATGAAGGATTCCAGTGATTATAATTAAACCACAGAAGAACTCATAAAACACTGACACCATTTTCTGACCAGGTATTTAGCACATTTTTACATATTGTATGTGTGTAAAATATTTGTAAAATATTATATATATATACATTACATATATATGGTATAAATATAAACATGCACTTAACCTCTCTTTTGTTTGCTAGGCTGTATCATTTTAGCTAACTTTAACAAATTTCTTACACTACACACACAGTCCAAGCAGTTTGAAGAGTTACAAGAGGAAACCCAAGTGTATGGAGAGTACTCATTATCCAAAATATAACGAAGTGCCAACAACTCCATTGCAACAATCACTTAGATATTAATTATTTTTGTGTCTGTATAAACATCCAGATTCATGGCAGTTACAGGTGAAGACATACAAAAAAAAAGGTAAAAATCCACATCAAAAGAAGTAAAAATATATGAGACAACCAGAATTTTTGGCATGTGCCAGCCTGGCTACATCAAATGGGATCTTCCAGCCTTCAAGTTCTTCTGAACACTTCATGTTGTGGGATACGCAGTCACAGTGCAGAGTCACTTCACAAAAGGTCGTTGTTATTTATTTGTTAATGTGATTGAAAATGCTTACCTGCTATGAAGAAAGGATCTCTGTCCTGAGGAGGAGGAGGAGGGAGTGGTGGAGGTGGTGGGGGTGGCCCTCTCCACTGGTCCTGGATTGGCAGCCTTGGGGCTTGGGAGAAGTTGGTAGGAACTGGTCCAGGCGTATGCTGCTGGAAGTCTGGAGGGCCCTATTTAATAAGGCAGAATTAAAATTAAGGTTACCATACAGAAATTGATGTATTGTCTTCTATACCTTTTTTCTCTTAAAAATACAATTGCTGTCTGAATTATCTCCTAACACCTGTACAAATTGACAGCCCTTACTGAGTCATTCCTTCACAATGGAAGATATATTAAACCTGAGTACAGTATCTTGAAATGAATTCACAATGTTTTAATAATCACTAGCACCACAGGAATGCCATTTCTTCTCAAGCTTATTGAAATCTATGCAATTATTGACCTTCTTTTCCATTAATCCAAAAAAATCTGAATGTCTACTTTAGAAGACATTCCTGACATTTATCTTCTTAAACCGTACTATTCTTCATCATCAATTTAGCACAATGTAAGCTACAGAAGAGAGCAGCTTTACTTAAAAAAAAGGAGGGGGCGGGGGGGAAGAACAATTTATGGCATCCAGAAAATTAAAGAAATCATCTTTCTAAAAGAATTAAGAGGAGAGTAACATTTCTGTCTATTCACAGTTTAGCATCTGAAGCATTATAAGAGTACAAAATTTTCTTTCCTCCAGTAAGGCATTGCATTTTTTTCTTTTTTTTAATGCCTATGCATATTGCAGGAAGCAGTATGTTAATACAAAAGCAGAACTCTGCAGAAAACACATTTAATTGAGTAACTCGCACTATAATTTTTTTCTTTTATATCAAAAGTTGACAAAACACACTGGCAACCTCTGATATACAGAATAAGCTTTGCTTCACATAAATCATATTGTCAACCATTTCTTTACTACGTGAGTAAATCAAGTTAGTAATGAAAATGATCTGTGAACATCCTTGCTTTCCTCTTTATAAAGATTCTGAAATCAGTGTTGGGATCTGCTCTGTCTACATGTGATGCTCACCTTGAAGGTTAAAACTTGCACTGCTGAAGACAAGCTTTTCAAAACAGATTCCAGACCAAGAACTCCCTGCTAGACTGAAGTATGGTCATCAGGAAAGGGCCAAACAACTAAGCTGCAGTAGCTTATCTTTTATCTCTTGAGTTGCCCTCACCAAGGGTACGCACAGTCTCACTCTACCGTATTTGTACTGCATGAAGACTGGAATTTTAGGGTAAGAACTTCTCACACAGCAACAATGGCCCTGGACTGTACTCACTATCAAATCAGCACAAGACAGTTGCTTTACAGCCTTCTACCAGCACAATACAACTGGGACTGGCAAGGCCAAATAAATAGATGAGAGGCACCAAGGATCAGATCCATTATGAAATCTGTGGCCTTCCTGAAACACCTGAACAGGGAAATGTGAGATACTAAGACCTCTTATTTGGGAGCAAGACTGTGACTATATATTTTATGCCATTATACAGCCATCAACTGTAAATACATTATCATTCCTAGAGATTAAAGGGTCTATATCCCCTTGCCAGTGCTTCCAGTCAGCCAGTCTCCTGTGCGTATTTCATTTAGTGAAAAGACATTATATTATACTCAAGCATGACAGTCCTCATAACACACACATTGTTTGTAGGAGGGGCTGCTACACTCCTGCAAGTGAACAGTTACAACCCACAATATTCCTGCCACCTTGGAACTGACTATTGCCTTTGAATTTCACACACTGTCTGTAAACAACAGCAATTGGAGCAAGAGGGAGCTGTTTGGGATGGAAAAAGCGACACTTATTTGTTCCATAAAAGCCTTTTCAGGTTTAGCTGAACAAGGCTGTTCAACTGCCTTGCCCTTCCCTCGTGTTAAGCAGGACAGCACTGGCTTCCTGCCAAAAGAGCAACTAAACACAAACCTTGAAGATCCTGACCCTTTCCTCCCAAAACACACCTCTAGCATCCTCTAGCACATAGGAGCTGCCAGAGGTACTTTCAAACTAAGGTTAGATGCATTCCCTCATCTTGGAGATAAAAGCCTATTTCCCAAAGTATTGCTCTTACAGCAATCCCAGGGAAAACACATCCCTTCCACATGCTGCACATCCTTGAGGAAGGCATCCAGCAAACCAACTAATTTTTAGCTATTTAGTTATTAGCTTATCACTGGATAATGCATATAAGGTCATTGCAACAGGAGCATGTGAGAACCCAGTTCAACACGGCAGTTGCACACAAGGTGGTTTTAATCTTGCACCTGATTTACAGCACGTAGTCACATGCTCATCTTGCATCTTGGGACAGAACATGGTCTTGACAATCTTTTTTCCCCCATTTTCAGAGAGCTTGACTTGGAAGCTCTCAAATTCCTCAGATTTTTCCCTAGACATATGCCTACACATATTTTAGTCATTTGTAAAATAGCCAGTGAAAAACAAATTACGTGGAAACTTACTGAAACCTGGGCTAATAAATCTTAAGTGTCACATATCTGCCATCCGAGCTGAAGAACTGGCAGCAGCAATGATCTGTCTGGGCTTGGTTCCAAGCACCAAATGGCACTGCAGTGATCACAGTCTCCTCTACCTGCTTCTTCCAGACTCCATGTATTCTGCCCTGGTCGAGGCAACAAGTCCTTACCAGTCTCTCCTCTCACTCTCATTTTACTGCTAGGTTGAAAGGCAAAAAACAGGCTTAGGCTACAAAATAAGCAGCCATCTCTGCTTCTACAACCACATCTGTAACCTGGTCTCAAGCATCTTCCCCAATATTAATTCCTTGCCCAATTTGCCTTATTGTTCTCCTGGTCCTGCTCTGTTCACTCTTCAGATACATTCTCTCATCCCCATCATGTCTTTCACTCCACGCACTGGTTCCTAATCCCAGCATGGATCCACTTTCCCAGCTTCCAAACTGCAAGCTGGTGAGCTCGTGTTGTGGCAGCTGGTCAAGAGCTCCTATCTGCCCCACTCAGCCCCTGGTTTCCCTGCCTATACACTTATACCAGGCCACCTCCCCTCTTTTTCCTGCCAGGAAAGCAGCAGGCACAGGCTGACAAAAATCCAGTATTTGTATTTTAAATAAACAATTTTTTGTACCAGCCTTCCTTCTCCTGCCAACCTGTACCCTCATTATTACGCCCAGATCTACCTCCTCCTAAGGCAGCCCTGAATTGCAAATGCATGGGAAGTCCTGTTGAATTTCACACAGCTCTTATGTACTGAAACATCCTCAGTGCAGCCAAACTCAATTTTCTTCCTTGGAAACTGAGCAATAATAAAACATTTCTAAATAACTCACTTGGGCACAACAGTATTTTTCCACTGTTTCAGTCCTGGAATGAAAGTATTTGGAAAATTTCAACCAAAAGGATTCAAAATGAGGCCAGCGACCAGCACAACATCTTGGTTTAGGCCACTGAAGTCTGTTAGTATTACAAACACTGAGAGCAGCTTTATATTTCCCATCATAAAAAACCAAACCTTTATGAAATAAGCTTTAGGTAAGTTTTAGAACCGAGCAATTTTAGGTCTACGAAAGCTCACACTTTTAAAAAACTGGTATTATAGTTTGTTTACAAAAAAACTATACAAACCAATAACCAGCAGGACATTTTACTGTTAAAAATAGTAGCAATGCTGATTTCAAGCTCCCTGTGATCTTCAGTACCAAAGGTCTCCATCCAGCTTAAGAAGCAATACATTTGCTGTTCTCTAAATACCTGCACTGATTTATCACAAAGTAAGTGTATCCAACTGTTATCTAAAAGCTGGTGTCAAAAAATCCCAACAAATACTCACTAAGATACATTGAGAATCTTTTTCTCTAGTTTTATTAGTAGTATATTTCATATAATTACACGCCACAAAACAAATTTGGGTCAAAATAACTCTTAGAACAGCCCAAGAAAGAGCAAGAAGGAAATACCTGAAGTTTGGAACTCTTCCTCTCTTTTTTTCTACCCCTAGCAGTTAAGAACTCGGGGGTTTTTACCACTTTTTAAGATTCCAGATTTACTCACAAATACCTACTTATCTGATTGCTGAGCAGATTTTAACTTTATGTATATGACATTTTGAAAAACTACTAAATTATGACTGATCACATCTCTTGGCTGATAACCAAAGGCCAATCATGCAAAATTAATTGCAAAGACATTTGTTATTTGCTGAAAAATGAATTACCAATGTTTGCTTCTAACAAAAAAAATTAGTTTGATTCTTTTCCTTCTTACAGTCATGACAAACTGACCTCCACTTCTTTCCTAAACCAGCTTTGCTTCTATACCTCTAAAGATAAAAAATACTACTCTAAATAACAGTAGAACAGGGAAGGGGAAGCTTGTATTTTCGTATCTTACATTGCTGAGATTTTTCTTCTGAAAAAGCTTCCAGGGTAATTCCAATTAGAATTCAATTGTGTGACTGATTCATCTCACACACTACATGTGAAACTAAAACTCTAACATTCAACTACTTCCAGACATACGAACTCTTTTTAAAAAGGAAAATATGTAAACTATGATGGGTATTTTTCTCAAATAACATTACTTTTTTTTTCAATTCAACAGAAATACAATAATACTACCACTTCAACTTTTACTTATGTCAAATCCTAACTGTCTTAAAACCAGTACAAAGTAATATAACAGTTCTCCATTGCTTATAGCTTTTGAGGGTGGGCTTGTTTTTTTGGTGGGGTTTTTTTTTTTGTGCTTAACAGTAGTTAAACCACAATTTTAGAAGTGGATTATTTTACCATTAATGTTAAACTCTACATTCAGCAAGTATTTGTTGCTAATAACCCCCAACTACCCTCTGGTATTTGGTAGAAAAGCGCACTCAGAGCTATTTAACTTCAAAAATTAATGAAGAGCAGGTGCAAAAGCCAGGTTTCATAATGGTCTATTTTTGATAAAATAAGCATACTGTAACATAGATGCATAATAAATCTTTATATGCACAGTAGTTACTCCCATTTTTCACGGTTTTGCTATCCGGACAGTTTCAAATTACACCCAACTATTCAGTACACACATCAGCTAAGACTCCCTGCAAAAAACATTTTAACTATTACTTCACCATTATTAAATCTTTCAGGAGACCTCCTTACTCAGTGGTCAGAACACCTATTTCCAAGCTAACAGGTTCCAACCTAAGAAAAGAAAATTGCGAATTCATATGGTCAGCCACGGCTCCAAAGTTCCACATCTCAGTCCAGCACCAGGGCCAACCCTGACAATGGGGGAAACAACGAAACATTTATGTGCCTTCCCAGTGAGATCCCACAAGGCTGCTTCACATTCATACAGAAATGGTTACCATTTCTACCAAATGTCCGTAAGACGGACCCAGCAGAGATCTGTACTTTTTCCTGTTTTTAAGGAATGCTCTGAACTCCGTAACTTAATTTATCCTCATGCAATTTTATTTTGAAAATTCAAAAAGAAAAAACGGTGGTACGTAATAATACAAGGACTGAGGTCTAGAAGGAAATTACATTGGAAATAAGATTCTGTGTAGACTTCTAAAGAGAATACAATCACAGACATTTTAGAAATACTTCAAAGGAGAAGATAACAGCACAGTGAAGTGCTACTGACAGGTATTTTGTCTTAAATCTTTAATTTTGTGAAGTTTACTCTTAACAAAAAAAGTACCCACTCTTCCTCCCACACACACTGTAATTTACTGCACTTCAGACTGACATTTTCATACAATTCTGAATAACTGCAGGTTGTACAATTTCCCCTTTTACTAATTTCAATTATTCAGTATAGCTAAGGCATAACTTACACCTTATCAATCACTTTTGAAAAAAAAAAAAGGCAATGCAAACTTGTGTCTACAATTCATTAGAGTTGTGAATAGCTCATTGAACATGACTTTCACACATTCAGGCAATCCCACCTTCTGAAAGAACATGAGATAAGGTTACTTTAATCCTTTCAAAGAACTGCACTATTTTGCCTTCCTTTTATCCCTTTAAATATCCTTCCTAGTTAAGAAATTAACATTTTCTCTCATACAATTCTTACACCAATTGTATTTTTACTTTTCCGCATCTCTTGTTAATTACATGATGTTATCTCCAATAATCTATTCATGAAGCACAGATAACTTTGGTTACCAATAAAAGGGAAAACTTAGCATAAATTGCTTAGCACAAAGTTAATCTTATAAAGCAAGGAATAAAGAGGATCTAACAGCTATTATATGATTTATCAGCTTCTCTAAAAGGGTCACTCCACTTTTTTCATGAGACTAATTAAATACCTTAACAATGTCATTGAAACTTCATGAATCTTTCAATAAAATACACTCTGCCTGTACAACATGTTTTCATTTATTAATCTCACTTAAAATGCAAAGAGCTAGGAGAACCCCATTGACAGTTAAGCAGGGCCACTCAGTTAATTCTTCTTATATGGTTTAAATGCAAAGAATAATGACCACTATAACCTATGACAATTAAAACTATAGCCACCTGTCACAAGATGTTAATCCTCTTATTTCAGCAGCCTCCAGACTCTTCGGAAAGCTTTCTTAAACTGCCTACCTTCTGTGCAAGGAACTGACTTTTCATCCTCTTGTGCAGGAAACCCTGCTCATGTATCTTGGATATGGCTCAAAAATTTACAGGTAGAAATATGTATCTATACATTCCACAAAACATGGGTCTTCAAGTTTCATAGTATTTTCTTTTAGTTTGCACAGCATACAGAAAGGAATGTCTCATGGAAATTTTTTATTATAAAATTAATTTTGATAGTTTTTAAATACAGTTTCAATGATTCAGTATTGTTCCTCTGATGTCTATGACAATCATTTAAGTCTATCAAGGTGAACTAAAACCTAGCAAGCACAATGGTTTTCCCAAAAGATTTAGGATAAGATCACCTAATATAAAAGGCACACCTTGAATTCATGTCAGTCATGGACAAAAAAGTTCAGAGTGCCCATAAAAGTCCAGACAACAGTTTTATGTTATCCATATGCGAGTCTTTTCAAAGTTTCTGGAATATATTTTCTGAGGGGAAAACATATAGAGATAGCCAAGCACTGGTTCAAGTTCATGGGCTGCACAGATCCTGGCACTACAGGCAGACTGAGTCAGAGAAAATGGGTTGATATTTTCAACTGAGCTGAAAGTAATTTTTAATATTAAAATGTACCACATAACTTGGACAAGCTGCTCTTTGACACTACACAACTCCAGGAGATAAGAAAGAGTGTTGGGAGGCTTAGGCAGAAGTCCAGGTCATCTGTAAGAGAAATCACCAATGCCCTATTTCACTGTTTAGGGTCTCAAAACCGAATTCAGCCAACATGGAAAACCAGTACAAGCAAGGAGAGAAAGGCATGGAACCCCCTGTTATTTAAGCCAACTCATGATCAAATAGCTAAAATAAGTAACACACACAATACAGAGAGAGATGGGTATTCCCAGCATACTGACAATCCCAAACAGTTCAGGAGACTAAAGCTAAAAATTAGAACTATTGTATACTAAAAGGTTACATCAAGTTTCAGGGCATTCCTGCAATACATCCAGTAGGAACAGATTCATGTTGCAAATGGAGACAAAAATACTTCCAACTTCAGTGTGTTTCTCAGAGAAGCAACAAAGCAGGAGGGCCCCAAAAGCAACCACTTCTCCACAGAACTTCTGCTTCAGAGAGTCCTTAATGAAATACAGACATAGAAAATGTATTGGTAACTAAATCCCAACTCTAGATTTAAATTCCTAATTTAAAGTGCTGATGAGCACGAAAACCACACGCACATCCATCTACTTTGTATGGACAAAGGAAGAGTGTCTCCAGCAGAAACAAGCCATAATGAGAAACAGTGTGACAGACAAGCTCTTGCAACTTGCACAGACTGAAGGAAGAGTAAACCCAAACCTCTCAAACCACAAACCTAAGGAATTTCTTAAACACTAAATTCTTAAACTAATTCATCTGGAAGATTCAGTTTCACTTAAGTTTGCAATCCTCTGCAGGAGTGGGGTGTAGAAGAGTGCATGATCATTTTTGCTTGGTGCCCTCTGACTTCTAAGATTAAGTACAACACAAACAAAAGAAAAGAGTGTGAGACATTAATGTCATTTAGAACAATGAACTCTCCCTCGAAAGACGAGGATTTCATAATTATTTAGTAAAAGACAGTAAAATCCTTCTGCATAGTTTTTATGCCGAAAACTAACAGTTTTATGGATGTGTAAAAAATCAGGAACCCCTCCTGTTGTTGGAACTAATGAGATAATACCTTTCCCTCAGACTCTGCAGAGACTACTCCACGGAAATATTATCATGATATTTACGTGTATCTTGGTGACCTGCAAGTCACTAACAATTAGAAACAACTTGAGGCTACAACTAAACTGGATCATGAATATAAAATTCAAGATTTCTACATTGCACTCTAAGCTTGAAGTTCCAGTTACAATTTACTTAACAATCTGAGAACCTCAATGTGACCTGGGGATAATGCTTCTCCCTTTAACAAAAAATGCTCAGGTTGCTACAAAAAAGTCAAGAAGCAGCCAGCTTTACAGAAGACAAAAATAAGAATTGCTGCTAACCTGGACTTTGAAAAGGACCTGATTATTTAGTAATCAAATTACCTGATTCATGATTTTTAGTTCTGTTAGGAAATCTCATTTTTGAGGTGTTCTGCACATCTCTGACCTTACAAACACATTGATGTGAGAACTTTATATACTCAGAGTTCCCAGTATGCCTGCAGGTACTATTCATGTGTTGGGTTAGAAGGCCTAAACACATTTTCATCATTTTTGGGTATCCTCCAGTCAACCCATAATACCTCTCTGAATTGCCTTATTTTATCGTAAATAGTAGTGACTTATTATTTTATAATAAAATGAAGCTTTTTCCCTTTCACATTCTAAAGAATTAGCAAAAACTGAAGGCACAGAAGGTGAACAAATACCGGTTTATAGATTTACTTCTTTTTGTATTGTGATGACACAATTGTACTGAGTTATCTTTTAAAAGGACATTTTCTCATCTCAGTGAAATAGCTTAAGATAACTATACTATCATTTAATACTCTCTAGTATTGTAATAGATACATTTTAGTTCTCTATTCAGTGTTTAAGCTCTAGATTACTCTTACTGTATTGTACTCAGCAGACTGTATATTTTAATTGGATTTCTTTACAAGTCTTGATTTCTGCAAAGTAACTCTTTAACAGTGCTTAATTAATGGCAAAATAGCATATGCATAATACTTTTCCCTCTCTGCCCTGATAAAAATTTGTGCTTTGCTTACAATGCTTTTTTTTTAAAAGCATCACATTTTGTTCATAGAAATACAAAAAAACCAAAGTACAACCTATATAGCTAGATAAACAAAAATTTTTTTACTGTGAGGGTGCCTGAGCACTTGCACCATCCTCAGCGATATTCAAAAGCCATCCACACTCGGTCCTGGGCAACTGGCTTCAGGTGGCCCTGCTTCTTGAGCAGAGGGATAGACCAGGTGACCTCCAGAGGTCCCCATCAACCTCAGCCATTCTGTGATTCTGTGTTTAGCAGGTACTAAAGCTGAGATTGAAGAATCAGCATTATTAACACAGGAAAAAAAAAATCTGTAACTGCTTTTCCTTGCCTCTGCTAAATAGCAATCACCTAGCAGAAAGAAATGACAGTAACTATAAAATATAAACACACAAGTTTTCTGCTGCATTTTACTGTCTACAGAGCACGTGCACACTGGAGCCAGCATGACAAGTTAAAGGGTTACTGCATTTAGAAACCAGCTATTTCTCTCTTATTTAATAGCTGTTACCATCATGTTTAGCTGCTGCTGCTCCTCCTGCAGATGGGAATTCATTGATATGATTAAATTTGATGGTATGATAATGTATGGTAATCGTGATTAATCAGAAGCCCACTAGCAAATGGAGGATGTTGGGTATTATGTCACCTGCATTTTAAACTGCATTCCCTCTATGGCAGCCTGACAATACTTGACAGCTGGAGGGATCTCATGCTGCATTTGCCTGCTACTACTCATAGATCCGATAAGAGAAAGTGCCCATCATTCCTTCACTATCTTAAGTGCTGTAATTACAGAGCTTTGCAGTCAAGTTGTGAAAACAGTACCTGTTAAAAACCAAAGCCTTTTGCTAGCTGCTGAACAAGCTCTGTCTCACATCTGCAAGGGCTATAATCTGAAAGAAATGTAATTTGATGCAGCAGCCTCGTTCAAACATGATTTGCATGAAATGCTGTGTAAAGCAGTATCCAAGAAATGTCAATCAACACCACCTGATACCATGTATCCTGTTAAACGAAAACAAAATGCTTTCTACACTACCTGTGATCTGCCACTACTACACAGCAATAGAGTGAAAATTTCATTTACTGTTACTCATTATAGTGAAGCCATAGCTAAAGCAAAATAATTGTGAGGAAGTAAGAGAATCATTTTCACAAGTGGCTTTTTATTTCCATTAACAGTTTGTCTCCTTAGTACCTACCATTGCAAACATGTACAAGTTACTAAATATCAGTTTAAAATGCCTGCCTGTGGTCAGATGCAGGACTGTTTATAATTTGTCTTTGTCCTTACTGTGAGTACTGCGGAATATGAGCCCACATCAATGACAATTGCTAAAAAACCCTTACTCACATGTAGCAATCCATGATTGAATTTGAAACAACGCAGAAAAAATTTACTCCCTATTTGCATTTCCCACAACACACAGCAAACACCATCGCAAGGAGTTTTGTTTCCAAAAGCACTGCAAATTTCTGCTTCTACATCCTGTAAGAGGTGGTGCAGCCACAGACACAGGCCCACTGTAACACCATTAAGCCAACCAATGTTTGGTAAAATGGTGGTGGGGTGATCCACATGAGTCCAATGATCACCTGGGAAAAAATAAGTAAGCCGTATTCTAATGTACCTTTTTATAATTAATTTGTATAGCACTAATATACTGCTTTTTAAAAAGAAATGTTTCAAGCAATTGAACATGAAGGACAGCAACTTCTGCTTTGAGCAATGACTGGTTACTTGTTTAAAAACCTTTCACAGATTAGATCATAAAGAAGTGTTTAAAAACAGCGCCTGGAACACAAACAACATCTGAAAGCTCAGAATTCAAACTGCTGTTTCCAGAAATGATGGAAAAAACAAATAAAAACTAATCAACTGCCTTTCACAGGATGCATCTGAGACACCACCTGATGTGCTGGAGATCAAGTGGCAGCATGTTGAATGAGAATATAAAGAAAGTTTACTAAGGTTTTTGATGTTTAAGAGGGAAAAAAATGTATTCTTTGAGATAAAGATTATTTTAAAAAGATGTTCTAAGTTCCAAAAAAAAAATAATATCAAAATCCCCTGGGAATAAAAAAGACATGCAACATAGGCTATTCACAAGGGCTTGTGGATAAGTCACTCTAATAAAGTCTTAAAAATACTGAATAAAACATAATTTATGTTTTACAATTCAACTTTTTCAAACTTGAATCCAACAGTTATCTGAAAGACACCCACCCAGTATGCTAAGCTATCTTAGCCCAAGAGAAAAGCTTTGTGCATTGAAAACCAGCAAAGCCTTCCTGGCACAAATCAGTCAGGTAGACACTGGTGCCACTTCATCTTGTGCTTGGTGCCACTTCAGACCGTTCCCAGCTTCAGCTCTGAAACTCAAATTGACCAAAGCTGACCAAATGCGTCTGTGGGCTGCTGGGCACCTGCCCGGCTCATACCACACCCAGGGTGACAGCTTAAGGACAACAGCTAAATGAGAATTAATCCCAGCTTCCTGGAAGTTTTCCTGGCAAAAGGCATACAGCTCCATTAACAGGCTCTGCTCTCTCTGCAGCAGCTTCAGAGGAGGATCCAGGTCACCGACAGAGGGGGAATGGCCTCAGACACGAGGAATCCCTCTCTTCTACCTTCAGCAGTGGGAGGCAGGTTCTGCTCTGCTTTCTCTTCTCTCCAAATGCCCCATGCTCCAGCCACAAATTTGGGTGCTAGGGATACCTCACAATTTCTGGCTGAAGAACGCTGACGCCTTCCTTCTGTCCCGTTCCATCCCAAAGTGGGCATGACAACACTTCTTTCATTTCTGTATGTCCATAAAACACTGCATATGTGTGTCACATACTAATATTACTTTGGTATTCATTAAGTTAAATGAATGATTTTTGAAGCCAAAAGCCTCTATAAATTTTTCTTCAGGAAAACACTGAAGTATTTCAGACATAGAATGTGCAGGTAGACTCACATCAGGGATGAAAAAATCTGGACCATCAGCTTAATTCCCAGTTTCATAGTCACTAATGCCCTGCTCTCTGTAAGAGTCAGTTAGCAGCAGCCTTCATATAAAGTGTTTAGAAATACCTCTCCCTTTTAGTCTCTTCTTCCCTTGTTTTACCCCATCTTTCTTCACAGAACGCAGGAATTGAAAGAGAAATTAGCCCAGATAACAAACGCTGGATGAAGGGCGGACATCACACTGGTCCCTCTTGCATAATATAAAACCCTCCAGGCTCCTTCCCTGCACTGGGGTATACACACGAACTAGTAAATTGGTCAGAAAACACATGAAAATTTCAGAAGACCCGTATCACCAGTCTGTGAATAAAGTCTTCTGTGACCTTCCTTTAATGGATCAGTCCCCAAAGTAGACTATTGTTTGTGAAATACCAACTGTGACACTGGGATAGGAACTCGGGAAAAGGCCTCTTAACCACTTTAATGCAAAGGCAGATGATAAATCCAGACCTTCGGAAGGACTCTGCCAAAGAGGTTATTTAATCTATTCTTTAAACTGTTTAAAGAAAACATGCACTTGGCACTTGCACAGTTCCAGGTTAATTCAAACCATGCTTGAAGACTGGATGACTATGAACTACAGCCACAAGTACTGTGCAATTCAGACACGCAGCATTCACATCCTTAACTCCCAGATCCCACTAGTTCACCATGTTTCTCAGCTGTGACACACCTCAGATCCACCATTTACTCAGTCTTTATCAGTTGCATATAGCTCTCAAACATCATTCACACTAAGTCACCTCAAATACTTACAGAGTAAGAGATAAGACAACTTGATTGCTTGATGCAAGATTACTGTAAGTGTTAAAATAACTCTTTGTAGGAAACACAGATTCATTCCCTTGCATCTTTCCCAGTACTCCCTCTCTAAACATTCCAGGAGTTAAGTTTTAAGAAAGAAATAACTGAACAATTAGCTCTACCCCCGAAATACTAAAATTGAGATTCAAGGTTAAGGGAATTTAATCAGTCCCCACTCTAAGCAGGTTCAGTCCTGATCAACACTAGCCTGACATAGCACTACATTATTTCCTATAATTTAGGTCTCACACCATATGTTAACACGCTCATTACAACTTTGTTCAACCCTTCAATTACATCCTTTTGCAGAAGGTTGTAAGAATTAACCATTACATGGTTACAAGTCATTTCATCAGCCCTAAATTAGCAACACCTGGTTTCCAATAGATTTATGACTGGCAATTGATTAGCTCTGATTGAAGTTCTTCCCATATTTGGAGCACACAGGCTCTCTGCACTGAGAGGTTTCTGTCCTAGATAAGATAGGAAGTCAGAGACAAATTTTTCCTTCAGTTATGGCACTGACCACTTCTGGTCTCTTCTTGCAAGAATTTAATTACTTTTCACATTTCCACCTCTGCCACATTCAATCAAAAGAAACCACCCAGTTCAAAGTTCAAGAGGAAAGCAGACAGCCAATATTTAATTCTAACCCCACCATCTTTTAGAAGCAAAGCAATCAGAAAAATCAGTTAACTATTATCCTTTGATTATGCAATCCTAAAAACAAGAGCAAATTCAAGTTATTACATATCCAGAGATTCTTTATACAATGAAGAAAAGGCTGAATGAACTATGTAGTCTGGAATAAGTCTCTGATCTTTTTCAAATGGCTTGTCAAAATTGTCTAACCATTGCTGCATTGCTTTATGTCAACATTTATACATAAACAAGTGAATTATAATAGCACAAAGGCATCTGACATGTAACAGCAAAAAAGGTAGCTCTGCAAGATAAAACGTTAGTCAGAAAGTAAATTTGTCTTCAGCTCGAGAGCTAACATACTACATTTAATAAAACAAACATGAGATATGTACACAGTGACACTAAATTCCTAATCCTAATATGACTGATAACCTATGCAAAATTTATAAAGTACTTCATAAGGGAAGTCCACTTTATAACTCAGTGAGCCATGGAAAGATGAAGCAACTTTCTCAGAGTCATGCAGCACATTACTGCTGAAGTAGAAAAAAATCAGTCAGGGCAACCAAATGACAGTGCCACATCCTCTTAGTTAAGTCAGCCCTCCTCCTCCTTATGAAAATTTAATCCCACTAACTCTTTTCTGGTGCACTGCTTATATAAATAAAAAGGCAGCAAGCAGTCAAGTTTTTCCTGCAGGCTAAAGGAGCAAGAGGCCTACCAAAAAAATGTTCCATTTACTTTACTCCCTTTTAAAAACTGTTGCATATAGATTAGTTAGGTTTGCAATACTTCCCAACTTCCAACCCCAAAAGTGAACAGAACTAAAATCTAATTTCACACTCATTTTTGAAAAAAATTAATTTCCAATTTTTCTACACTGATGTAAACACACTTCAAAGATGCCAATTATAATGCCTTTACAGATATCCCTTATCCTCCAATTTCTTTTCCATCCCAAATTGTGTTTATTGGCAAATCAACTTAGTGTCAAAGAAAAACAAATGCAAGACACTTGTTTTCATTAAAAAAACAATTACAATTACTTTTAAGATGTAAATAAGGCCTCCCCATAATACTAAAGGCCGTTGAAGAAAACTATTTCCTCTGAAAACCACAATACTTTTAATTAAAAAATAGCTCAAAAGTATTTTATTGAAGATAAAATAATATATGAATTTACTCTAAGATAATGGTGGGTTTACTGCTTAACCTTTTAAGATTTCACAGAAGAAACGCAGCAATGTAAAGACTGTTTCCCTACAAAATAAACATCACAATTCCTCACCTACACGTTCTGTATGAAAAATACTCTGCATTAAAAACAACCAGGTTTGCACCGGGCAATCAAAAGTCACAGCAGGTTCCTGAAATCTGCTTCTTTCCAACAACATCTGATCTCCATGCCAGAAATTTACTGTGTGATACTACACAGATGTTCAGACATCTATTTTCCTCTTTCGACACTGCACACATGAACAAAGGATATTTTTTGTATGTTTTATGTATTTGGGAAGCATAATATACAGGTTTTTATTTGAAAATACTTCAGGTAATACTGCAACCTAGGCCTTTTGCTTATTTTGATACTCTGCAAACCATTTCAACTAGAAATGTAGGATAACAAAACTGAAATGATGACAAAAGTTCTAGAAGCATGCACTCTTTCCATTCGCAGAGTTAAAATTATGAAGTGAAGTCAGCCTAGTGAAGCAGCTAAGTGTCTTGTTTGTTCTCAAAATTAGAAACATAAAAGAAAGCAAGGTCATGCAATGCCAGTTCAATTTTTTATATAAAAAACATGAGGGCATTTGAAATACCTTTAGTAATGATAAAAATGATTGCTGCATTTTACAATAAATACATATTACTGCTTATTAAGCTTAGGGATTATTTCAAATAGCCTTTTATTATACCAAATAAAATAAGGATTCTATTTATACAGAAAGAGTCGAGTAATAAAATGAAGCCCATATTCCTTAAGACAAGATGCATTCATGCCTTTCCCACTGGAGAGACTGGTTCAACAATTTTACAGTTAAACAGAATTAATTCTACTCTCAAAAATCCATTGACCTTAAGCTTTTAACAAACATTTTCAACTGCAGAGTGTATTGTCAATATTTACAAATCCTTAAAATTATATTTCACTAGAACAGCTTTTATTTGCTATATTAATATCTCCTTGCAAATGTATGCTTATCCATATCAGAGAAGAAGAAACAGCTGCTACTCACAGGAAATCTCTGGGGTCCTACAGCAGGTCTTGGCTGGGCGGGAACTGGCAGCAAGGGCACTGAAACAAGAAGCACCTTTTAACACCATTTGTTTTACCTAACAGTTGTTGCAGTTATTTCCAAAAGCAGTTGCAATAAAAAGCCATGATTAAAATCTGCTACTTTTACCCTCATATGTCACAGTTCCTACAATTAACTTTGAGCAACCATTCCCTCCCCTGCAACATGCAACAGGGCAATTAGGATTCTCCTAGTTAATTTACATAATTTAGTTCTGCATTTTCCAGAATTAAATTGCTCCTTGTTGCAGGAAGGCAAACTAGAATAGTTATTCAGCCAAAGACATCTCTTAGACAAAGCTGACAGAGACACTAACAACAACTTCGTGTTTCAGATAGAAGGATACATGATTAATTTGCCTTCTCAACTTCACGCCACTCAACCTTTCCTAGGCATCTCCCAGTCTCACCACCAAGCTACCACAAGAAGCATGGACGGGAGAGACACTAACTGGTATAAATCACTGCTCATGAGGGTAAAATGAGGCTGGCAGCTGCAATTAACAGCACACAAAAACTACTTAGTCTGGCCTTGCCACCACAGTGGTGTGTGCAACTGTGATCACAGAACTGCTGATCTCAGATGAAAGACTGTGATTGCATAGAGACACCAAGAAGTATTAGGAGACATTTTCCTGAAAAAATAACCTGTAAAACTAGTATTTCAGGAGGATTAACGTGGATGATTTGTCCTTACAACTGCACTTGGAAACGCTAGTCACAAAAAGCTATTTCCCGAAACATTCACTTAATGCTACGGCAAAATGCACAAAGTGCTACAACTGGATCACCTTGGGAACTGAATCTATATTTGAATCTCAAATACTAAGTGTAAGGACAGCTTTCCCATTTTCCAGTGCACTTTTTATTTCCTCTCAGAGTTGTCTAAGTGGTTAAAAATACAAACATTTCCATGTTAAACAAAAGGCCTAGAGAAGTTAAATAAAGCATTTCAAACCACACAGAATGTGTTTGCTCATTTATTAAAAGCTTTTAGTAAGATTCTTCTCCAGTTTGTTCTTAGCACTTCTGAAAGTGACAGGGAAACATTTTCCAGGCAGGGTTAAACACTGACTTTGCAGACAGCTACTGTGTTACACTTCAGAGTAGGAAAGATATTAAGACTTGCTGCTAGTTTGAGGTGCATTTCCCTACACAGAAGTTTGCTAAGATGCCTCAAAAATCCCTTTTCCCTCGGTAACCAAGGCACAAGAACTAATGCATTAGTGGGGTTTTTTCAGTTCATGTCCATGTCTGGCTTCTATTCACTTTTGTTAAGTACTTGTGGTTTGCTGGTTCAGAGACTGATGGGGTAAACTAATTGCAGCAGTCTTTCAGCACGGGAGGACTGCGTGCAAGCTTCCTATCACATTACACGAGAAAACTACTTGAACGGTTTCGTCCTGGCTTCTAATGAACGTCTGTCGGTATCAAACAGCCATGGCCACACGGAAAAAAGTTGATAGGATGCTCTTGACAGACCTAGTCCTAAAATAGTTCAGGTATTACGGGTCAGAGAGGCACTGAGAAAAATGGCATAAGGTGGGAAATGTAGAGAAATGTCAACTGAACAGAGCACTCGAGTCTATTTCAGTATCCTGCCTCCAGCAGTAGCATATAAATTTCTATATTTATGTATTTTAAACAAATTAATTTAATACTCATGAAAGACAGTAGTTCAAACTCTGTGCCCTTTCAATCCTTGGACACTTGCTTAAGCAGCAAAGAAGTCTCAAGCCCTCGTTTTCTTGATGTCAAATATTCCATAGGTGTGAAAAGTATGTTTCAAAAATAATACACAGCATGTTGTAAGACTCTATTTTAAGAAGATTAAATTGCTTCTTGCTATAAATTTCAATGCTATATTTGAAAAGATGAAGAAGCAATTCCCCCACTGATTATTCAGGAGAATTACAATGCGATTTTTCCCAAGACACCAAACAGTTTTCAAAAGGTAAATGGCATACTGAGCTGCCATAAACTGCTCGTTAGTTCATGTTAATTTTGGCAGCACCACTGAAATACCCTGAAATAGTTACTTGTGGTATAAACATTTAAGGGGAAAAAACGCAATACCTATTATCACAGGTTACATCAGTATTTCATAGTACATTTATGTACAGTCCTCCAGCACTAACAAATTGATCATACTCAAGTTTGGACATGCATTCAGCAAAAATTACTACCTACAAGTCAAAACTAATTTGCAGAATAGGACACAAAGAAAAGATAAAATTATGTGAAGCTAAAAGATATGAGATTCAAATGCCACAGGCGGCACAGCTGAACATCAACTGCACAGTACCTGCAGCAGGTATCCACAGAGGCTCGTCTTTTAGGGGTTTGATAGACCAAGTCCTTAACGATTTATGAAGCTTCAAAGACTAAAAATAGTACCAATTCATTTGAAACAAAACTGACTTGAAAGTAACTATTTTTTTGAATGAGGATTCAAGGCTGGGCAGGGAGATGCTGGCTACTGTAAGAGATTTGCCTTTGAAACATCAAAGGAATAAGCCAAGGATTTTTCACCAGTGTTTGTACTCCCTCTCAGGCTGAAGTAGATGTCTACCAGAGCTCTTATACATGGTATTTTATTCACATGAAAATTTCGTAACAATTTACAGGAGGTTTGAGTCTTTTAGAAAATACTGATATACTCGACGCATTTCAAGACTAACTCAAACCAAAAAGATGTTTAAAAAATGTATTTCTATGATCTGCAGTTAGGAAAAGTGTCCCTGGTGCTGACAATTAGAAATGTGTGAGCTTTATCCTGCCATAAAATTAGAGAGGAAAAAATGCCAGTCTACACTAAAACATGACAGCACACCATTAAAATTACCAGAATGTAGGTGTGCATATTATGCACTTCCAGACATGGCATTTTTAGCTTCCAGGCATCACATTTTCAACAAGAGAATCCCAGTAAACTTTGCACCTATCTGACTGTGTTCTCCAATGTGTGAAGCCCCTCACGTATCTGGAAATATGTTCAGCCAAGAAGGGGCAGGACATCATCAAGAACATGAAGCCAATCTGATCTTTCATCCTTCCCATTACCCTGACAGAAATGATGCTTCAAGTGAAACACATCCTTATGTTGTCAACCACCAGCCTCTGCCACTGGGGCTTCAAGAAGATGGATTAAAGGAAGCCTTTCTAGGAGGAAGTTTGGAACAGCACTCTCTACACTGGAATTTCTATCTACCATTTGCCTGCAGTGATTGCTTTAAAATTCACCTTAATATGCAAATACCATTGAAGATTTTAGAATTATGCTCATTTATCTACAGAAAGCTCCTGATTTCCAACACATTTTCACATTTTCCTTAGGTATGCAAGTGTTTACTTTCATGTAACATAACTGTACTGCTACAGATTAAGACTGAGATGGGCACTACTCTCAGTCACTGCAGGAGACTCAGCTTCCAATACATGCTCTCTAACTGAGAAGATTAAGTTTCTACAGTGACTTAAAAGATTGTATTTAATAGTATGCTGCACACCTATTAGCAGAAAAATTCAGTAGCAGTCTTGCCAAGGACTCTTTCAGTAAAATGAATGGCACAAAGGGATTTCATATAAAGCAGCTGCCATCAATACACGGAGAAAAGAACGTCCTTGCTGAATGCAGGTTTTAACACCATTCAACAACTGATCACTCATTCTCCAGGACTGCTCAGTCTAAGAGAACATCTGGACTTTTACAAGCCAAGAAATCAACGTGCACATAAAGTCAGCAAGTGTAAGACCAAAAAAAACCCAAGAACGGTCCCCCCTCCCCCCCCGCCCCTTACAAATCCAATACTGAAGATCTCCTAACCTGCAGGAGGTGTACAACTTTCTGGAAATGAGGATGTGCATGAAGACTGAAAAACAGACTATGAACAAGATCAAGCAAGAGACCTGCAACAGCCACGGTGCCACAGACATAGCGGTAAAGCTGAGAAGAGCCTGAAGCTGCCCAGTAATGTGAAAAAAACTCCTCAAACAAAAGAAAGAATATACTTTTGACATTAGGCAAAAGCACAAATCCTCAATAGCCATTCCCAGCACTATGATCACATTTGATTACCTAGACAGAAAAGATCTGGTACTGTTTCACAGGGATAGAGGAAAGGCATCTAGAATAGTCTAAAAGCAATTTTTGCTTCTCACTAAACAGTAACTTACTTTGGTAGTGCTATAAAAATGCATAGAAAGCACAAATCCAAGAGTAAAGGGTCTTTTGGAGTGTTTCCAGATAATCTGTCCTGATGTATAATTTGGTGGGAAGCACCACAGGGAAAAGCAAAATAAGCTCTGTGACACAGCTACTACAAAGCCATCTGTGAGAAGCACAACAGATCTCCAGATACTGGCAATATTCTACCCTGCCAAATTCCTGCTTTTCACTGGTCAAATAAATGAAGCAAAGATAGCACTGGCTCGGAGTTCTGCTGATGTGAAGGAGGGAAAAATACAGAAAACCTAATGGTAAATATGTGTAAATACTTATATTTCTTTATGTGTAAATACTTCTATTTCTTTAGTCTGTCTTGTCCCAACATAATCAGAAATCAGAGCTATGCAGGTGTCTCTTTTTTAACCTTCTTTGGGATTAAACACTTCCTAAATAAGCAGTAACATGAAGGCTTTGGTGAGCACTATCCTAAGAAGCATAGCCCAACGAATGTTTGTGTTAACTTAAAGAAAAAACATATTTGCATATTTGCAAATCAAAACAATTACAGATGTGGCCCTGAAAGGAGAATTGAGGGCATGTATCTTATCAAGTAAGGACAGCAACTGGTATCTTTCACAGAGCAATTACATTGCAAGGAGTGCCTCAGTACCCTCTCACTGAAAGAGGTAGATGGTCATTCTGTGAATGGCTGGAATGCCCTGGGAAATTGATAAACTGCAGTACTTCCCTAGTTTTGAAAATTGACATTTATTGTTTTTTGAAAAGCACATTCTCTCTTCAGTTTCCATTTTTACTGCTCTTCACAAGCTTTACATTAGAATAGCAAACATGATAAAAGCTGAAAAGACTTTGCTTGTTCAGCTGGCCACAGTCCAACAACATTATGTCTTACTTCAGGCAAAACATTTGTTTCAAGCTTCAAGAAAAAAATAGCAGCCTGAAGCACATTTCCATGAAGTGATAAACAAACAAATTGTTCCATCTCTGGCAAAGAATGAGATGAGTCACACTTGCATGACTGGGAAGGTGTTCAGAAAGCTCACCTTGTACAGGCGTCACTACCGTCCCCTTGAAATGTGGATTTATGTGTATGTTCTTCGGTTGCTGAGGTGTCACTGGAGGGGGAGTCATCATTATTCGAGGTGTTTCTATCTGAGGGGGCATATGTAGCCCTGGAGGAGGAGAAGAATGATGCTGATGCTGTAAAGGAAGCAGAGATTGTAACTGTTGCTGCTGCTGCTGTTGTTGCTGCTGCTGTTGCTGTTGTTGTTGCTGCTGCTGCTGCTGTTGCTGCTGGAACAGACTCATAACAGGTTGCTGGTGTGTTGGAATTAACCTCTGTGAGTGAGTCTAAAGTCAGACAAAAGAACAGAGTCACTAGGCTTTAAAGTTAAAATATCCTGACATAAATAAGCACAAAACCAAGACATCTCTGGAGAACAATTAAGGCCAATTATGAACAGAGAAACTTCTTTTCCCTATAATCAACTGGAACCACTAAAAACCATCAGCACAGGAAAGCAAAGGAGCAATCAAAAACATCCTATGAAGGAGAGGACAGCAAAGAGCAAAGAAGCACAGAGAATGCAGACACATTCACTCATTTTTAACAGTGAAATTGTCTAGTTTCATATGTCAGGGTTCTGTATATGTCAGTGGAAGCTGTCATTAACTGCAGTAAAGTTTGTGTGAAGATCACTAGAAATCTGAGTCCTAGTATCAAAACAAATCCACTACCTTTTGTCTCCTGTATAGAAGAGCCTCTCTGAGATAACAGACCTAGCACTAGCAACAAAAGTCAAAATACAAATTCAGATATCAATGAAGCACAAAATCAAATACTCTTCAGATATCAGTGCAGCACACCTATCCATACTGCTTGAAGAAAAAACTCATTTAAAGATACCTTTCAAAGGTATCTTTCCTAACATAGAAGAAAGTCTCTTGCTGCTCAGCTCTCAAAAACAAATGGCCAAAATCAGGGCTAATAAAAAGAAAATACTGTGTTCAGAGACATTCTTCCGCCTCTGAAGTCACCGATACTAGATATCAGTCCTAGTCCAGTAACTTCCAAATGGCAGTGCAAGAAGAGACCCAAAGAGGCAGCCTTCTAGCAACAAAGATGGGACAGATTGTTTCTTTCAGCAGCCATATACATAAAGCAAAGCAGCTACACAGTATGCACAAGCAGACACTGTGATGAACACAAAAATATTTACATTTAAAATCAAAACAGCTTGCAAGGATTGCAGCAAAACAGAAAAAAATTATTCAACCTTCACTGCTTAAAAAGTACAAGGTACTCTACTGCAGGGCTCTCAAGCACTGAGACAGCCACCAACTCCTGCCAGTGAGCAGCACCTACTTACTGCTGTTGGAAAAAACCACCTTTGTTTAACACAGATGACCTTGTCCTGCAAAGACATACACAGACTTTGTTCTACAATCTCAGCTTCCAGTATATTTTATGACAGTGAACAAAAATAAGTGTTGAGCTCTTGATCACTTGCCAGAGTTGTTTTTGGTTTTTGTAGGGTTTTTTTGAAGGAAGAAGTAAAGTCTTTTAGATTGTGATACAAAGCACAGAGGAGAAAAAGAAAGTAGCAACAAACCTAAATTTCATTTGAAATCCCAAAATAACTTATCTAGTAGTGAAGTGGTGATTACTCTGCTAGGGTTTTATTTATCTCCACAGTAGCATAGCTTATATGCAAATAGATTTTTTTAAGAATTATCAGCAAAAATACTACCTTGACAGAACCCAACAAGTATTTTACAGAATCCTATTTTTTAAACTACATTGTTTTGAATAATGTGGGACTGAACATGTTTCCATGTTGCATGTAGACTTCTCAGAGGAATTCAGTTTTTCCTCCATCTTCATGCAAACCAGCAGGTCAGTCTGACTGTGATTCATCAGTCAAAATGCACTTTTCATTTAGAGGCCTTGAGATTGCTCAAGGTGAAGCCAGTAACAGGACTAAGCAGATACTTTACAATCATCACATCACAAAGCACATACTGCCTAACAGTGCTCTGAAAGAGCAAAAGGTCTACACTGGAATATATATTCCACCTTTGCAAAGATTCATGATTTAAAATGCATTTCTCCACAACTTCCTGCAAGGATGCTCAAATAATACTAAGGATTAAAAGGTACCATTGTTGATGGCTGGTTTGGCAGCAGTGCAGGCCTGTGATCCTTCATTCTTCCCCTATCATTATTGTCTCTCCTTTGTTCTCCCATTCCGTGGCACATAACCGAGCCTCCTCTTCTCCCTCCTCTCCTGGAGCCGTATCGCCCCTGCTTAAGCTGCCTCTCCCTCTCTTCAAATTCACGTAATGCTGCTTGGGCTTCTGCAGAAAGCTCTGTTGAGAGAGAAATGGGGAAAAACATTTTAGCTTTATGCTGAAAAGGTGGAAAACACAATGACAAATAAAACAGTGCCAGAACTATAGAAGAATCCCTGTGACTAACATAAAATTTGCAGGCACTTTGATCTCCTTTAGGTGGCATGTTAACATTTCATTAGACATCTTTAAAAGGAAAAAGCAGATACTCCTGTCTTTTGCACAGGCAAAAAGCAGCAGATAAATTAAACAAACATGAAAAAAAAGGTTTGGCTGTTTTCTTTTTGAAGATGGTATTGAAGTCTGCCTTCTGCTGTAAGAGGAAGGCTGTGGCTCCTCTCAAAGTTTTGTTATCTTTAACGTCTCACTTATCTGCAGATGTCAGGCAAGACAATGAATCTCCAGTAAACTGTAAAGGATCTGTTGAGTCTTCCATACAAACAGGTTTTGTCCACCAGACTCTTCTGCACATTGGCCTGTTCCAAAGAAGGACTTTCTGCTTGCTGAAGTGTGTTTCTAGTACATAACTACTTAATTTTTGTTTTATTGTATGTGGTTTAAGAACCAGCTGTACTTCACAAGTGATAATTCCACTGAAAAGAAAGCACACATTAAAATCTATGCTCAGCTCAAGTCAAATACATGGCAGCTGATAACACCACCCAATTCACAGGTAAACACCAAAGAACAATTGGTACTCAGCAAAGATAACAAATTTGCCTGAAACCTTGGACAATGCTGACAACATTAAGCAAGAAACGATTCAGTAATAGACCCAGTTAATGAAATCACTAGAAAATACAGAAAAAGTCTACAACAGACTTCAGGAAACACACCATGGAAGTATAAGCAGAACCACTCACCAGGTTGCTATCACTTAAAAGGGATAATAAACTTTAACTCAAACATGCAGCTGAATCTTTTGCCATGTGCTAGTCAGATCCTTTGTTACCCCTAATACTGATTTCTGCCTCTAACAAGGCAAAACTAAACTCCTAAAAACAAACACACTCCTGACAAATAAAAACATATTTTGAATTAATATGGTATATACTTGTCAATACTACACACAGTGGCCATAATATCTTAATATCAGAATTAAAATAATTAGTATCTGGCATGAGACATTACTACTACGTCTCCACACTACTAGATATCCTCTACCAAGAATATATAACTAAATCAATTAGAAAACTCTTACAATTTCTTGTGAGTCTAAAGACCAAAGCTACTTAAAGCACCACCTTAAACATCTTCATAAGTAATTTCTATTAGTCTTTGAAGTCAAGGATTGACAGAAGGGCAGAGAAGGGTGAGCACTGAGCATTCCCTCTGTGGCAGTTGTTCTTACTTGGCTACAAAAACTACCTGCATGACTGAGCTGCAAAGACTGTAAATTTGCATGTCCCAGTTTTCAGAGTATTCAGCACCTCCACAAAGCAGGAGCTTTTCAATTTTTAGAAGTTCTCAACTTGCTGATGGCCTGCAGGAACACAACATGACAGACTTCTAAAAGCCCAGGATCTGCCAGAGTTTCCTATTTCATTTTTGCATGTTAGTGATGAGAGAAGTTTCTCTACCTCCTTTTCTCTCCACTCTGACACCACAATTAAATGGCATAAAGCCTTAACAGATACTCTTATGAAATGCTACCTTTGCCCTCAAGGCACCTGGACAGAAGAGCCCAAGACAATCAGGCTTTATTAGGAAAATCTTACAGAATGCTTAGAATGAGGGAAGGAACCACAGCTCCTCAAGTCTTAGGTATCAAATGTGCATTTCTGACAAAAGTTAAGACAAATGTACTCTTGCCCAAAGCAATCAGAAGCATTAGATGCAACCGAAACAACTACCATAGCCATCTTTGGCTGCCAGGGATCAAAAAAGCTGGTTAGATGGGAAAAACAGAGCTCTGATTTCAAGTCTCCTTCCCCTCCACACCCGCAGCAAGTTGTGTTTCTTCAGAAACCCACAAGCAGGAAAGGGCGAATACGGGCTTTGACTCGACCTGCTTGAAAGAAAGACCACTACTTCCCATATGGGGGAAAATAGCGCCACTATGTTGCAATGGACTAACTCCCTTCCCTCATCCAGAAATTATCCAAGTCCTACAGGGCATCCTGAGCATGCTGCTGGTTGGACAGTTGTTTTGCTTTCCCAGGAATAGGACAGGCAGGGCAATTTCTCTGCCATCTTCCACTCTACAACCCTGAACTCAGCAAGGCTGTAGTCCAGAAAATAAAGTTCAGCCCTTGCAACAAGGACCTACCACTGATAGTCATGCAAGATAACAATCAGGTTCCTATTAAATAGATTAGAAATCGGATGTGAGGAAAGCAATTTTTAATGAACCTGGGAACAGAGCTAGGCTTCCTAAAATGCAAGATTATGGCCAAGCTGCCCAGCCTCTTGAGCACACACTGAAGGACACTGAATAGAAACAACTTTAGAGGAAAAAATGGGCTGCTCCAAACAAAATTACTTCAGAGCACTATGCTGATTAAGTTTGGAGAAAGAATGACAGCATCCATGCCAAGTCAAGTCTGTCAATCTTGGACGTGCACAATTACGCTCTTTAAAATGCATAAATTGTTTTTCTCCTCACTTTACGCAAAATTTCTCAAACTTTTCACGCCATGTCCTTGAAGGCACAGTCCACATGCTCAGTTTTTCAGTCAGGAAAGTGAACACATGTAACATCTTTTTTGGAAAAAAATATTCCAAACAGAACTCCCCATAAATTCACATTCATACTATGACCATAGAAGTACAATATACTCATTTGATTAAAAAAAAAAAATATATATTACATCAACATCAAGCGTATTTCCCCCACAACATGCCACGGAGGGCAGCAGTGAAGAATTTTGCTTAGACACTGAAGTGCAGGTTCAGAACCAGAGACAGACTGCAAAAGTTAAGACTGATGCCATGAACACCTGAAGTGCTGTATGTAGCTATACATCACCACACAGCAAAATATAGTCAGCTCTATTATTAGGGGAGCTGCATATTGAATTTGAGAGCATTGTATCCCACATACAGAAATCAAGCAGAGGAGATGGCACGGAAGATGGATTTGCAAGGAAGGAAGCAACAAAAACAGTCCCTGCTTCCCTGAAAGTAAGCTCAGACTGCTCACTAGAAGAGGTGATGAGCAGAGAAAGAAGAGATTCTCTTTCTCTCCCTGGGCCTTCCCAAAGCACAGCCAGGTATTCACATGAATATAGCTTCTCCCTGGCTAAGAACTCATGCACAACTATAAATACATATTCATTTACATATATATGCAATATGTTGTCATTTCTTTTCTCCTCATCATCCAGATCTGCAAACTGATTATACTCTGTGCTTCTGGACACAGAGCAACTGGATAAATTTAAAACACTTTAATTTCCTAGTCCTGCCTGAAATCTCAGCCACGAGGTATCAGAGTGAACATAAGCCAACTAAGAAGGGCATAACAAGAAGCACTGCCACATCCAATTGACCTTTGTTAGCACTTCGCAATTGGTTCTGCATAAGTCTAAGGGTTTGGGTTGCGTTTTTTTTATTAGATACAGAGGGAATACTTTAGTTTGCTAATACCAAAGACATTTTTCCTCTTCACACTCCTTAACAGGTAACTACATCCAGAGAATAATGACAATTCCCACTTTGAGAAGACTTCAACTACAGGCACTGAAAGAAATTATGTATTTCTTATCAAAGGTGACAAACCTGGTACCGCTAGAAATCAATTGCATAGCTGTCCTACAATGCCCCTCTTTTGAACTTTGAAAAACCATTATTTACATTACCTTGGATAAAGAAATGTTTAGGAAAGACCTCAGCTACATTACTGAGAACACTATATTTTTAGATCTTTTTTACAAGCACACACTTGGTCTCATCTTGACTGTACAGTTCTCACACACACAGTTAATGCAGTGAATCAGCAATTATTTTTCTACTGTCTCTAAGTGTCAAGATTAATTTCACTATCTCTGGTAATAAAATGGTTTCAAATGACATCTTTAATCAGTAAGTAAGAATGCACTCCTCCAATAGAGACAAGCTGTCACAAAAGGTCACCAAAATGTGACAGGATGGAAATTATGTTTGTAACTTCAACTGAAATGTTAATTCCTCCTTAAGCGTTTTCTGAACTATGTTCATATTTTTGAGTAAGGAGATGTAGATCTGCAATGAAATTTCATTTTTAAACCATAGCAGCTGTAAAAATTTGCTCTATAATCTCAAAAGGAAGCAGATATTTATATGCAAACAGAATTTTTTGTGGTTTTACCTTCAACCACATGGTCAGTTATCTGGTCTCTATCAACAAATTATCAAGAAAAACTAGTATGAATAGAAACCATTTCACAAAAGCAAGATAGTGGTTTTGCCAAACATTAGTTTCCAAAAAAACCTCTTTATAGAATCATCCACATTTGCACACATCTTTTCCTTATATTTCAGAGCTACATCCTAGATCACATAGAATTACATTTAAAAGTCTAATTCAAATCACTGTTCCTTTAACAGTCAAGCTCCACTACAGGTTTTCTCCTCATTGGCTGGTCTTATTTTATATTAAACTGTAGAATAAATCCGGACATACATGAAAACAAATGCAATTGTCATTTTTTGCCCTTTACTATCATTCATTACAGCTCTGCAAAACAGTCCACTGCCACAAAACCTCACCCAAAGTTTCTGGAATGTTTCTCCTTTCTCTTGTCACATCTGAGAGCCTGATGATCGTTCCTTCTTTCCGTTCAGTTTTGAAACGTAATCGTCCAGACTCTTCGTCATCATCCTCCTCTTCATCAGATTCTTCTTTTGTTTCTTCTTGAAGTTCCAGAGATCCAATAGCTGCCTAAACCACAAAAAACAGAGGACATGCAGCCTCAAAAAACAAAGTCTCTTGTAATCAGTGTCAAAAGCAAAGCTTTCTTTAAAAGCCCCTTTCTACAAATTTTGCTGGCATTATACACTGGGCTCATATATAATTCAGTGAACATTTAAGAGCTGGGTGAAGTTTTTAGAAATATAAACATATGTACTACATAATAAATGATAAAGTAAAATCTATTTAGAAAATAAATTTGCTGTAATATTTAAGGGAATATTGAAACTCCAGTTAGAACCTCCATCTGATAAGGAGGTACTTCTGCACACAGACTGACATTTCATTACTGAATTGACTTAGATGCAAACCTTGGTTATTACCAGATTCAAGTAACAGGAACCTAAATCCTGATTTTTTTTCATCTTTTAACAACTGTCAGTACCATGCTGTTAAAAAAACCCAACCAATCAACAACAAAGATAACCTTGCATCTTAATCTCATTCCTCTAGGTATGTACGCCTTTACTTTGTCTGTTCCTCAAACACTTCCCAGTTTTAATTCAGTAATTGATGGGGAGAATGAGAATAAGATTGGATCAGTTTAAAAATACTGAATTTGTATTCTGGAATGCTACTGGAATACTTCTGGAATTTACTTTCCAGTTCTTTCTAAAACAGAGATCATTTATTTAGATAGAACAATGTCTCAAGTGAAAATGGATCCCTCTCCTTCAAATTAATAGAAACTAAAAAAAAAATTTCATTTTCCCATTCAGGCATGATGAAAATAATGTTCAGTGTTACACAAGTTATATTGGATTCCTACAGTTGAAAATTAGAAGTGTTCTAATACCATATGATTCTGCATAAAAATTTTTGGTTACTGTGTATTCGATTATTTCTTGTACAAGCCTACTTGTTCATTTCTTAGAGCCTGCACATGCATTTTAATATGCAAAGCCACTAAATACATCATAAATGTTACGCTGCTTGAGGACAGTTAAAAAATGAGCCAAATCTAACATGCAAAAATGGTTTAATCTTCTAATTAACCAGATCAGTGCAGAAATTTATATGAGAAAGGCACAGCAAGTGTGACAGTCAGGTAGACAGATATTAAATCACAAATCAAGAAAGAATTAATGGCATAACTGCGCAAGAGATTGTGAATTTCCCTATCCAGCAGCCTAACTTCATCCGTAACCAAAAAGAAATGTGGGAAGCAAGATCAGAGACAGGGTGACCTGGTAAAACAGTTTCTGCTTTAAAAGACAGCAAACCTTATGAACTCAAGCTCAAAGCTACTCCAGCTTTGGTCTGGTGAGTAAGCGATCTGTATACTTAGTTATATGTATATATACATATAACAGCGCTTACAGTGCTTTAATGCGCTACTGATCCCAAGCTGTGTTCTATCCATTCCAGACAAACTTTTAAGCGCTACATTTCCTGACCTCACAAAACTGCTTTAAGATCCAGCTAAGAGAACAGTCAAATTTTACAAAAGGCTTTAAGGCTTTCAAATTGCAAATATATTTATTTTGGTGTAACAACTTTATCATATTAAAAAAAAAGGTAAAAACAACATGCAAAGCAGGAGGAAAAAAAAAAAACTTCAAGACTGAAAGAAATCCAAACCTCAAAAGCAAACCCAAACTGAGCACAACTGGTCTAATTAACATATCCACATATAATCCAAATACCTTTGAGGACAAGCAGTTGATACTCGTGGAACAGAGGAGGGACGTTAGCAAGGAAAGAGATGCTAACACGGTTTAATAAAAACAAACAACATCGAGAGAAAAACAGGCTTGGCATCTTACTTTCAAAAGAGGAACTCCCAAAAGAGAAAGGAGTAGCGATATCTCTATCAAATCTGAGTTTTTATAAATATCACAAACCCCATAATTTTACTGTCTCACTGCTTCTTTTTAGAAACTTTCCCTTCAGGACCAGGACTTAGAAGTCAGAACTGGAGCAGCTGCTTTGCAAGACATGCTCACACTACACTGAGCCTCCTTCTTGCTTTACTCTAAAGCATAAACCCCAGACACATCCACTCTCTACATCCATGCCCCTTAAAAGCTACATTGGAATTCTGGCTTTTATCAATCAAAGACTGGTCTCAGTCATGTAATCCCATCTGTGAGTGCTAAACTTAATCATTCAAGGCTCTATGCTCAAACTTCAGAATGAGGACTAGAACGGTTAATGAAGTCTACATTGTCCTGAAAACTTCTGCTGTGTTTTAATGAAATGCTATAAAAATACCTGTAGAAACTCTGTTGCATTTTGACAGTTACTCATTCTGGAAGAGAAGTCTATTCTAAAAAGAAAACATCCCAAGTTCTGACAGACTATCAGACAACTGCTCACCTACAGAACAAAAAATATCTCAAACTGTTCTAGACTAGCACTACTCTACTCTTATTGACTTACACCAATTCTGCAGTCTTGGTCTGACTCACTTTATTCACCAGCATAACGCTCATGCCACCCATTAACCAGCAACAGCCGTACAAACATTAAATAACAAAAACAAAAAAACCCAAAGGAGCCAATGAAAAAGCAAGCACCAAGGCAAGGCAGTGCTGGAGAATAGTAACTGACCCATGTGCAAGTCCGATTACATCTATTATTGAGCGACTGATGCAACGGAGACACAAACATGTCTGACAGCCACCCATATGTTCTCTCCATACAGCTCCAGGAAAGGCTGGCTGAGCAGGGCAGGAGCACCCACCCTTCTCCTGCAGTTTGTGCTGCAGTTGTAGAATGCAAGATTCCTACACGACCTTTTCCAGCTTCCAGCCTAAGAGAAGGAGCTGTTTTGCCAAGATTACAGCATGAATGGATTCTACGTTTCAAAAAGACACAACCGCACACACAGAATTAAGACATATTATTAATTACAGGATTGGCTTTAATACTTGATAATCATGAATATCTCTGCACATATATCAACAGTCCTTGAATGGCCACTTGAGGTCACTGGACTGGACTCGCCAGCCAAGGCTTCTCAGCAGCTCTCCTTAAAGGGAGCTTTACATGGGAGCCTCCCAACAGTGTTCAGGAGAGCTTTGTGCCAGAGATTCATAAGATGTGCAAAACCAACTAAATTAAAAGTGAAACAAAGAACTTTTACTAACAAGCCATAAAAAGGGAAGTGGAGGCATCTACTACAGGTTAACACTGAAGAAGCAGCAATTGTTCAATCCCAGGGGATGAAGAAATAACAAGGCAGGTAAGAGGATATTATACCTATTCCAAGGGCACCTCGATTCCACAGATGAAAAATGGAGTAAAAAAATAAATCTAAGTGCCTTAAAATATGTTTAAAAATTGGCTGTTTTGATTTGCTCTCTTTTCACCACTTTCCTACAGGCTGGCAGGTAGTATTTTCAAACTTGAACAACAGAACTAAAATGCAGAAGCTCTGGCTAAACACGGATGGGACAATTCAGACAGACGCAGTGGCCTTTTTTTTCCAAGCCTATATTCTATTATAAGAAAAGCAGTATGCAGCACTTCTTCTTGAAATGCTTTCTTGATTAAAGTACTCTTCATTTCTTATCAGCATAACCCAAGACACAGTTTAAATTATGCAAGGATAAATCCCCTATCATTGACTTCACAGATTACTTCCAATATAAAACAAAGATATTATGAATTCTAATTTCATGAGGTTTAATTTTTATGAACATTTCACAGAAGTAATTAGTGATATTTTTCCTCTAAAATATTTAGGACATGATACCTCATGTGGCTGTTCTACCACACCTATTTGCTGCTGAAACTTGTGTGTTGAGTTTTACTTTATACCTTAGGAAGGCAAAAATATTTTCTGAAGCACTGCTACATTTTTCAAGGAAGCCACACAGAGTGTTACTAATTTAAAATCCAAGTTCTGCAATTTCAAGCACTGTTTCAAAAATAAACTCTACCAGCCTATTCCTCACTTCTCCCACCTGAGTGCCACTTGTAACAAGTGTCTCACTTCCCTTATTCACTTGTTTCCCCCCATCATGGTCCAATTCTCCAGCCAGTCAGCTTTTCTCTTGGTTTACAGAAAGATTTCTTCATGCAATATAATAAGAGGCTTTAGTTGGTTTTAATGTGGAAACTACTTAAAATAAAACACCACCCAACACCCTTCTCTGCTATTCAGATGCCAAATTTCAATCAAGAGATAATAATTCTCTTTCTTTGTACCGCATCCATTACAGCTCCACTCCTGTGTTGCAGAACACCAATCCTTACCCCTGTTTACATGCAGTGAATGTTATGAGATTTAAGGAAAAGTGCTGTTATATAACACTGGAATAAAGAACAAAACTCTTCAGAGCTGGAGGCAGGTATCTAACCACGCAATGAACAGAAGTGAATACTCTACAAAGGTTCTCTCTCATGGTGGTATTCTTCTTTGGAGAGTGCAACTGTGAGCCTACTGCCAAATGGAACTAAGATCCATACAAAATAATAAAGGACTAAAAAGATGGTACTGTTTTGGAAAGGTGAAATCTGTGGCAATCTGCAAATCATTAGAATAAAGCCAAAACGTAAGAGTAACTCAAGATATGGCCAAACATTCACCTTAGACGATGAACAAATTCTGTAAAAGCTCTATTAATAAAATAAATTAAAAACCTGCACTGATGGTATCTTTTGAACGAAACAAATTTAATTCTGAATTGGACAAATTTAGACAATGTGATTATTAGACAATTCTCACTCTAGAGTTCATACTCTCAAAGTGAAGCTGCGCTTTTTTACACAGTAAGTTTGGCAGTGAATCCCAGCTATGTATTTAATTTTACATGACATGCATTGTGTCTATCACCGCAGACTGTGGCTGCAGATACCACAAATGCATCGGTCTGATGACTTTTCTTTGGTCTTAAAATCAAGAGTCAGACACGGTTAAGGGATAAAGGATTTTTATGGTGCAATACTTCGCCAAGGTGGAATGCACTGAAATGCACACACACAATAGATCGCGTGTACAATTTTATAGACTTTACAAATTAGCATATCTAACAAAGATGCCCCAGTGAGAGGCTTGAATGAACAGGGATATCTCCCCATCCCGAGGTATTCTCCCCTGGATGGGCCTAATCTCAAACTACAGGATGTGTTCTAGAAGGGACCTTGGTTTCCCAAGATAGCATAGGGCTTCCCGGCCTCCAACTGCGAGGCCTCTAGGATGTCTGGTCTTCTGGCCTAACAGAATACCAGGACTATGCTAAGTTATCAGACTTAAGAATTACAAGCATGCATGCTAAGGGCACCGAGAATACATAAAAGGTATATAAAAGAAATGGCAAAAAATCATCATGGCATCAGGTCCACCTCCAAAACATTGTAACAAAAGTGTGCATCATCAATCCAGTGAAGGAATAAGATGTGTTCAAGGATTTCACAATTCTTTTGAAGGGTAGATTTAACACTTTGGAAGTAGGAAATTAACTGCATTAAGGTATATTTGGTGCAAGATGTTATGCTTGCAACAGTGAAGGCTGAACGATGCAGGTGGCCCCTTTCAATGAAGATCTCCACCTATCAAAAGAAGTTGTTTTACCAAGATAGGTTTGATACAACTGGAGCATCACAGCACACCCAGTTGTCACAGCTTCATACACTAATGCTGCTGTGTCTTTGAGGAATTAATTTCCTGATGAGTTAAAGCTCCAAAGAGGAAATACACTCTGACTACACTTCTCAGCAGGTAATCCATTCAATCCTATTTAATTAAGAGCTGGAATAAAAGTAATATTAAAGCAGATTCCTAGTGGGGAAAGGAAAAAAATCTTACATCAAAAACTTGCTGCAAATTAAAAACAGTTGTGATACTCCTGCCTAATAACAAAAGGAAAAACCTTGCAACAAAGTTAAAGTGGCAAGATAAAAAAGCAATTCTTTAATGCAAGTTTGCAGGTGCACAAAATACAGCATTGCACATGCATGATACAGGACTTCTGTAATTTTTATAAGGTTAATTAATTAGTGTATCTAGCCAGTACATCCAATAGGAAATCAGTCACCCCAGTAACCCAGCCCTGGGTCAGCCCCTTGGAGCTGGTCCAGGGGCTTCTTTGCCCTATTTTCTTGTTATGTCTCTTAGGTTCTGGTAGAACATAAGATGTCCTTGTCAGGAATTCTCTTCTTAAGAATAAGAGCAAACAGAATTTCAAGAATGTATACTAAAGGTTTGTTAAACCGTGAGGGAGGGCAGGAAAAATACTAGAAGCTACCCAAATATATATTAAAAATCTACAAGGCTACAAATACATGAAAAATATATAAAAAGCTAAAAAACCTTTAGGCATCACTACCATTCACAGTCAGTGAATGCATACTTGGCAGACTTTGGCATAAGCTTTCTTATTGCAAATGAAGGAACTCATCCATTCTGCTAATTGAAGAAGACAAACCTCACAGGAATTTCAGTTTCAACACAACTTTCGAAACAACAGTCTGACCTTTGCCTGTCTAAAATACCAAACCTTCCATGCTTACCCCTCTCCTCAATGGGGATACCCAAGAACTGTATTTACATCCGAACAGCACCAATGATCCATCTGGAAAGGGAAGCACCACAGCTCTTGGAGATTTAACAGACTGTGCAGTATTACTGTCATTTCCTACCCAAATGGGCCCCTGAAGTTTCTAATGTTGAAGCCAAGACTAAATACGTGCATTTTGGGCTCTCCCTTATGATTTTACTCCCAAGGGAGAGAGAGGATCTGATGTATCTGACAATATAGATGCTATCACAATTCATTTTATACATAGAGTACTACCACCAATAATTCAACATTGGCAGTGTTGCATCGATTCTTACCCGGTAGCATGTACACTTCTACAAAATCAAATTGTAACAGAACTAGTTACTTTAAATTTCCATTAAATTCATGACATACCTCTTCTGATTCATTAGCTATTGTCTGGGATTCTTCCAGCTCCTCATCAGCTGCATACTCTTCTTGTTCTTCCATTGCTTGCTCATTATATGATTGCATGTAATCTTCATCCTAAAGCAGTAACACAGGAAGGTGAAAAGACACGAGGCCAACTGAACAGGTGGGGTCTGCCTGCATTGCTACAGCTTCCAGAGTGGAAGAGAAGTACTACATCTCTCAGAACCATCAACTATAAGTGATATGGCACACATACAGCATAATTAGCAGGGCTTTTAATTAGACAGTAATTTCAATATTATCAAAACCAAAACAGTTTCCATTCATATCCCAGCAATGTCACCATAAAGATCCCATTTAATACTGTTTGCCTCAACTACTTCTATCCATCTACATCCACTGACTACAAATTCATGAAGCAAACACTGCAGGACTTTCTTACAGCAAACACTATATGTAGCATATATACATTAACATCAGATTTTACCCCATCAAAATACAAACATTCTTAAAGCATTCTGCAAGGGCTTACATATGAGTGGGTTCAACTCTGAAAAATTATGAACATAAAACAAAAGCAAAATCTTGCTAAAGTCTGCTTGTATTTTAAAACGCCTCACTGACCACATACAGTTTTAATTAAGATTAAATAATTTCCTTAGCAATTAAAGCCAGTGCATGTTCTCTAATATGCTGCTTAAATTATATTGAATTATGCAGGTGACATTTTCTGAACTAACCTCCAATCTCTTTATTCAGGTTTAGACAGCTCTCAGTTACAAAAAGGATGAACAAGCAGGACATCAATCACTTTGGGATATTAGCACCTTAAAGATGTCTTTAGCAGGTCAATAATCTTTTCACCTTCGAAGGACTTTATCAGATCTCGTCTAAAGCCTGGATAAAAGCTTTTGCATTAAGTACTTCTAACAATTGGCAGTGTATCTCCACCACACAAAGCTGTTTTTTTCCTTAAGGATACAATCCTCAAGGTCATGATTCTCAACTGCCTTCCAGCATGACAAAGGAGCATTACCTACCGCCAAACAAGCTGTCAACACAAACTTTGTCACAGCCTAGATAAAGAAACTGGCAGACAGTGATAATAGGTCTAATTTCCCCTCCTCCCTAGGGAGGTAAACAGATTTTAAATCAGTCTAAAACCCTATGCACGTGAAGCAATGTTATCTTTAAAGATAAAATAGAAGAAAACTCACTGGAAATTCATCTAGGGGTTCATTGATTTCAAGGTCTAGCACTTCATCTTCTTCTCCAGGCTCTTCCCCATATTCTATTTGGTCTTCTGTCAGTTCAGGATCATTGCCTTCATAATGTCCATCCTCTGCATACTCTGAGGCATACTCTTCAGGTGCCTCAGATTTGTCATAGCCAATTTCATCTTCCCCTTGGTCATACTCAGACTCATGTTCCAGTGAGGGATCGTTGATGGACTCGGAGAGTTCGTAGGATGTCAGGATGCCAGATGTGGCATTGAGGCTCACTGTGACACCTGGAGAGCTGTGGGACAGTGGGAAAATTCAGAGGCTGAAGTCTAACCGTCAACTACTCACAAAGATTTAGCAAAACAAAGCCAACGAACATAAAATCTCCAAGTTGGTGGATAGAATTATACCCCATACACTATTTGACTCCATGCCATGTTCTCATAATGCATACTAAAATGCAGCTTATCACCAGCTGCAGGCTATTTGACCAGGGGAATCAAACCAACCAGATGGTTTAGCAGGTCAAACTGGCAAAAGTCCTGCTTAGTAACCAAAACAGACCAGATTCAATTTTTAATTCCAAGACTAACAAAAAAAACCCCACAAAATTACTATAACTGCATCTGTTTTCCCAATCTTTCAGAATACACTAGTAAAATACTTTTTACTGAATGTATTAACATAGATCATCCTTGATTATCTTGAATTCAAACTTGCATTTTTACGATAGATTTCATGTTCTACTTAAAATCATATAAAATGGATATTCAAGAAATGTAATTTAAACAATTAAGACATTCTTAACTAGCACTAGCATAGACACTGAAAAAAACCAATCAATACAAAAACTGGCATGTCTATAATCTGCAGGCAGGCAAAGCAAGGTTCAGAGTTTACTGTTGACAAAAGCCAGTGCCATGAACACAAAAAAGCAACTAACCAACAGCAGACTAGTTCATGATTTGAGGGCTCCGGGTATAAGGAATACAAAGAATTTATTTTTTTTTTAATAACATTTCTATTATTCTCCATCTTCCTAAGTCTGGGGGAACAAGAGCTAGGCTGCTTTGAGCTATTTGCGTCTCTAAGATGGAGAAGATTTAACACAAAAATGAAGACATTATGCAGGATTATCATTATCCTCCCAACTACACAAGCATGAGGTTGACTGGAAACATAAGGGGAAGCGAAAGGCTCTCTCTCTGGCAATAAAACTGCTAAAAATGCAAAACCTGTCTACAGAAATATGCTTCCACTGAGCAATATTATCACATTTGAGATACTTTATCATCACTGTGTTTGGTCACACAGCCATCCCTGCTACCCAGGGGTCTCAAGGAGCACATGCAGCCAAAAAAACAGCCAAGAACTGTAACTGGGATTCCCCTTTTTGAAGGGAACAGTCCAACCCTCACTCCTGCAGGGAGGTAAACAGCAGCCAGTGAAGAGACTGATGGTGGAGCATTTTATCACACTCTCATCAATCCAACATAGGGACAGGACTCCTTATCCTAACTAGAGCTAAAGACAGGAGATCTCAGAGATGGAGATACACCTATGTATATTACACATACATTCATAGCACTTCGGATGACATGCCCTGACAAGTAAAGGAAAAGCTGGAAAACCACACAGGCCAGAAAAAGCAGCAGTGGCACTGCATCACTTTAGCATCACAAGCATCTTCCCTCCTACTTCAGTCCAGCTTGAAAAGTAAAAATAACACGACACTCATTTTGATTTGTAATGCCCCTAACTCAGTTGAGGAGCTGTATCACCACAGAGTATTCACAGGGCAGGACCCTCAGTAAACTCCCATAGAAGTACCTGCTCCAGCCTATTAAGTCTGTCCAAAATGTTCTGCTATGTAATTGCACACAAATATTTAAGTCACAAATTCCCCTCCTCAGAGTCTTAGGAGGTAAGAGATTTTTAAAAGAAAGATGGCAGAAAAAGATTATATAGGACAAGGAAGCTTACCACACTAACCAATTATGAGGCAGTAAAGAAAGATCTGTAAGTGCTTATAATTAATTCTATATGCACAGTAGATGACACTATTTCTTCTTATAAGTTTTTTATAGATTTGAATAAATTTATTAGATCAAAATAAACAAAAAATAGTTTTACTGAAATGTTAATGCTACTAAGTACATTATATATACATCACTAAGTAGCTGGTTCGGTAGAAAGCAAAACTATTTTAAGTATATACCAATAACTTTAGTTTAGTAGTTATTAGTTATCAGTAATAGGAGTCATTCATAGCTTTGAGTTATCCAAAACAAGATTCAAAATAGAAATACCGAAATTCTTGTTCCTCTTCATTGTCACTTTGCAGAAGATCATCGTTCAGCTCTTCATCCGACAAGTCTGACTGATTCTAGGTTTCAAAAAAAGTCAATCGTGAACATAAAAGATCCAAACTTTTAACTAAGTACCGAATGCTAAATATTCTTTATGAAGAATACATCCCAAACTAAGACCTTATCCTGAAAGAAATTACCTAATTCAGTGAGAAAAAACACACAAGACCACAAATCTTAAAATACATCTTTGACAATCCTATGGAAAGTTATAGAACTCAAATTTGCCTGTCTATCAACACTTCTTTTTCACTGATCTGTTCTCAAATACAGCCAAAGATGACAACTCACTTAACACAGACCAGGAAGGAAGAAAGGTTAGCTCTTGTACATGGCCTTATGACCTTGATGCATTAGGCAAGCCAAGAAAATGCACGAACTGCAACTTCTAGAGAGAAGAGATAGGAGACTGGAGGAAAGGATACAATAAAGAAAACTAAAAAATCATTATTAGTTTGTAAGTGAAGAAAAAAACAGAAGAAAATACTGTGTCTCCTCCTAATTTGTCTATCAAATTAAACAACTTTCAGTTGTTTCCTTTTTTTTTTTTTTTAATAATTACGCCTTAGGAAGAGACAACTGCAGTTCTGATAAGCAACATTTCGAACCCCTAAAGTAATAGGGCCAGACAGGTTACACAAAAATAAATCTATCTAAATGTACTGGGATAAGATTAAGCAGAAGGAAGTTTAGCGTAAATAGCTCAGGGAAAACTTCTAAGAAATCTATTATTACTCCACCATGAGTCCATACCCACAGATACTGCCCTGTAACATGGCAAACTAAAAAGAAGACTAGAAAAAGCACAAGAAAACATAATACACTGGAGAATCAAGGACTGGTTAGTATTCACATACATAATTTTTAAAGATAAGTACGTAGCTTTATCAACTCCACTCACAGTAGACAGATCTATATACAATGTTAGCTTCTTATGGTTTTGGTAACTGTGTAACAAACACCCACAATCATTATCCTCCTGGAATTTTATTCTCTTTAAATCAGCACACAAGAATAAGGAACTTCCTATCTTTAACAGGAAATGCTTGCAGAATAATTTCAAGGAGCTAACTTCCAATATTTAGAGGATGGCTATAAGAACTACAACAAAACTCAACTCTTAATAGAGCTGGGTTTCTTAACAACCTATTCATCTCCAACTAAAACTTTAAAAACTTTCAAAATGAGTTCATTTAGCAGATAAAATATAGAAAGAGGTGATCGGTCAGTCTGATTTCTCAAACAGAAGTCCTGTCTTCTCCTACGGATATCTGGCAAATCCAAAGATACATTTAGCTCTTTCCACAGAGTTCAATCCTGGAAACAGGTATCAGCAGGAAGAGTCTATAGCAGACACAGGGAAAACTTGTGTATGTTCCCCAATTTTAGCTGCTCCCGTGTTTTTCCCTTCACTTTAAAAGGGGAAGTCTTCTGCCTATTCATCAGACAGCAAGGTAGCAGATCGTGCACACTGAATGTGAACTTCCACAGACAACACTGACTGCTTTTTTATTCACTCTCCGGTAAATACTGCTGATATTTTGACAAGCCATTTTTAATAGCCAGGAAACTGGCACTTGGATTAAATTCTCCATCGTGCTAATTAGCATCAGGAGACCTAATTGGGTTGAAAAAATTCTTTTCTGTAAGTTTTATTTTAAAAAGCCACACTTGGAGGTATTTTACAAAAGGAAACAGAGCCCTGGGTGCAGAATGCTCTGGCAGGAAGGCAGATCTCAGGTACCTGTGGCTGTCAGGCTTTGGGGAGGTGAACTGTAAAATACGTGAGGCCAAACCAAACACCTGAACTGGGTAAGCTGAACAGCATTCACGTTTTAATATCTGCAACAATTCACTTTAATGCATATCTCTTACCTTTTTTCCAGTTAGCAAATCCTCTCCAAGCAAGTCATCATCAAGTTCACTGGAAAACAGTAACAGATTTAAGAAGCTGAACTTTACAAAACAAAACCAAAAACCTTACAGGGCACATGCCTTAAAAAATGCCTTGAGGAGAACTGCTGTTAAACCAGCACAAAGCTTCTTTTCAGGGAGCAAAAGATACGTATTTTTAGTGAAACAACAGACCATACATATTAAGTACGACTGCTGTTGCACAGTCATTTCATTTCTATATGCTCTCCTTTCCATATTCCCTCAACTAAACACAGCAGAGAAGCCTAGCCAAAGCACAGGCACAGCCAGACAAAACACAGCCATTCTAGATCCTTCACTCCAAGGCCATTTGGACACATCCTCCAAATTCATTCTGTCCAAATTGCAGATTTCCAGCTCCTCAGGGAGGACATGAGACAGGAACGCCCTGCGGGCAAGACTCAGTCTACCCATCCCCACGTGGCTCGAGCCTGGATCTTTCCTAAAGGCCAGCCTTAGGCCTTGATCTTTCATAAATACTTTATTCCCTCCTCCTCAAGTTGAAGGTAAGGTCAAACACACATTTGTAGGGTGACAAAAATCAAATGCACATTCCACCAGTTTTATAATTGTGCCCAAGAATTCAGGAAGCACAGAAATACCTGGCTTACAACACTTTTGCCACCACAGCGCAACTGCCCCATAAATAAGATTCAATACAAGGAACTACAGTCCAGGTGAGCTAAACTTTAGAAAAACTGCTTAATTTCATTCTTCCTTCAGTGAAAGAATTATCCAGTGACAGGGACGAACAGATCCCACTTCTATAATAAACACTTGTTACCAACAAGTGCAAGTATTAGAATATGCATACCAATATTAAAATGAGATGCCAGTGATTTGAAGTATGAGCTGTACTTTAAGAGGAGACTATTTCTACCAGCACACCTTAAAAAACCAAAGAAAAACAAAAACCATCATGCCTTAGGTAGTACATAAAAATCAAATCATCCCAAGTGAGAATAGCCTATGTGAACTGAAAAGGAATTTGTATAAGAGCTCCTTAGGACTACATGGCAAATACTTGAAAATGGGGAGGCAATCCCAAAACACAAATCAGTTGGTTTTGCAGATGGATATATCTCTTTCAGAGCCAATTACTGTACAGATTACACGGGAGGGAAGGGGGAGTGGGGGGCGTAAAAATCTTGTGGGCTAGGAAAGAACAAATGATACACCAAATAAGCCCTAAATAGGACATTATCATCAGCATACAGAATTTATCCACTGTTATTGATCACAATTAGTTCCAGGAACGACTGAACATTTACAAAGAGCAATTGTTCTGTGCTCAATTTAATATTAAACAAAAACTGGGATATAAGACATATCACACATTCCAAAGAGCAAACTGACTAGAATTTAAGCCTTTTCTTTCAGAGACGGGAAACTACGTAACAGAAATGGTTGCAGAAGAATTTCCTACTTCAATTTTGTCTCTAAAAAATCACTAATCTTTTCAACTACCAGTAATCTGACAAATGCACCAAAATGTTTGAAAATATTGCCCAGCACTGTGGTCCACCACTGACAGCTTTTAATAAAACTGCACTAGAGAAATTCCAAAAGATGGCAAAAGCATATGTCGTAGCAGCATTCAAAGAAAAAAACCAAGTTCAAGTAGCGAGCAAATCAGATTAAGGAAAGGAATGCGAAAGATTAAATTAATTATCTAAACATACCTAGGGCTATTTAGCACATTACTAAAGAGCATCCTTGATGTGATTATTTAGAAAAAGGTTAACATTTGATCACTAGAAGTAACTGCAAACACATTCTAGATTTTCAGAAACTCTGGCCTATTGCTTGACAGCCAAAAAAATTAACACTAGGATATAAATGAAGTTTGTATCAGAAGCAAAAAGTCACTCACAGGGTGCCCTTTAAAACTGATTAAAATATTTTATGTCATTCAGTATCTTCATTGATAAATTAGAAGAAGAAAAATGATCATGAGTAACTTTTTGAATAAACAAAGTAATAGTGAAAAGCCTGCACAGTATAGTGGAAGGCTCTCAAGCTCCTTTTAATGTAGCCAAATCTGAAGTTGTCTATTAGAAAAAAAGAGGGACCACAAAGACTAATTCTGACTGTTAAAAAACAAACAAACAAAAGAACCACCAAGAAAACAAACAAGAAATCCCACATACTAACAGATCTTAGGCTAGCTGAGAGAAATAGACAAAAATGAATGGTCGCAATTTGATATCACACAAATCCACATAAAATAAATTAAACTAGAATAAAAGTATATATCTATGCAGGTTCCAAAGGCACTTCACCCTTGCTATCATCAAGACACAAAAGTCTTTCCAAAACCACAATATTCAGAAATTCTGGGTTAAGATAATTTTGGGTTTGCTGCTCTCACAAGAAGCAGACCGATTTTCTTCCTCTTCCTCAACTCCCAAAATCCAACATTTTCCTCACTGATAAATTTAGCTTTCTCAAATAAGGAAAAAAATACCAAATAAAAGCAGACAATAAAAAGTGGAAAGTTTTCAGCCAGCACAGAGAAATCAGTAATCTCGGAGAAGGATCTGAACAAGTGAATTTTAGCAAAAGTCATCTACTAAATCAGTCCTGTTATCTCGAAGGAGAGCACCAGAAATGCAGATTTTTCCCAAACCCAGCTTTGGGCTACTTAATGAGATAAATGTATAAATTAACATGATAAAGACGTCAGACTGGCCCTTTGTCTCTTCTGTTAAAAAAAGCATGCCTCATTAAACATGAGCAGTAGGAAGGACACAAATGTTTCAGGAAAAGAACTTGTAAAAAATGAGAAAAATTCTCCAAGAACAATGTTACGTTTGTTCTCCCAAATAATTGGGGCCTTCCAACTCTCAGTTAACACCCTCCAGGGTTTGAGAAACGACAGAGATCTGAAAATTCAAAATTATTTAAGTGACTGGGAGATGGGACTCAGTCAAGTAACAACACAGTAAGAGCTGATGGTTGATGAAGATGTGTGACTAACAGAACTCCTTCATCTCCCCTCCTCCAACGATGCCTCAGGTGAAAACAAAGCATGAAGAATTAAAAGACAAAGACTACTGTGTTCATCCAGCCTTTTTTCCATCTTCAAGATACTATGTCCTATACTGCATTAGGCCAGTAGGTAAAACCCCCTAGCAATTACATTAGGCAACACGTCTATATACAGCATTTGTAATTGCCAAGACACTCATAGAACTCAACACCTACAGTGATGGTTTGGCAGTTTGAAGAGAATAGTAATATTACAAAAAAAATATTCCAACACATGCAAATAGTATTTTTTTCATTTTACAACTGTACATACAGTTGTAAAATGAAATTTCCGAAATGACAGCAAGATGAACTCTGGAATCTTCTGCTCTGCACCTGAAAACACTTCCCTCACAATTTCACTATTGAATTTTTGATCATCTCTCTTAAATTAAATACAGCTAATAATAAACACATAAATTAAAACTTTTTTCTAAAACTAAGTCCTTGTATACGTCAAAGTCTCAGCTTGGTGAAAATACTCTAAAGCTGCTCTCAAGCTTTGCACAAGGGGTTTACAACTGGGTAAAAGCTTTCAACTTCTGATGCAACAGCTGCTTGACTCTTCCAAATTTTCTCAAGTGATGAGTAGGGCAGCTAAAACCAAATGGGACCAGTCAGCAGCTAAGAGCCCATCCATTCACACCACAAAGGCCAAAAGCTCAGAAAATATTCTAATGCAAAACATTTTGCCTGGAATACTGATTTTAAGGTTTCTGAATAGCCTGTCCTGGGGACAGGAGGCAGCACAGGTGTGACCCAGGCTGAGCAAGTTACTTTAATTACACTCTCAAACCAGAGCAGTTCCTTGGTGCAGTTAGCATCCAACCCTCTAGCAGCTGTACTGGCCTGACAGAGAGCAGACACTGCTCACCAGCAAACAGCACAACACCCTGTATATGCTGGAGCTACTGCCCAAATTCCTCAGTCACATACTTGCCTCCTGCAGCAATGAAAACGACTCACTCAACCTAGCAGAAAAGCATAGAAGAGGAAACCAATGCCTCTGGAATGACAATAAATGTAGAGCGGTTGATTTACTCCAAGGGCTCAGCTCAGTGGAAAACTACTTATAGTAAAATCTGTTTACTACTATCACTTGAGTGATTATTAGGGAAGACAGAAATCTATTTGGAATATTTTTTTTTCTCTCCTTTAGAGTGAAAACCACTGGCAAAGTCTGAACAAGTCTATTACTAAAAAGAAATCACAGAAAAGTAACAGAAATAAGGGAAAAGTTTTCTCCCACAAAGAGCAAACCAGTCTAGCTAGCAGCTTGATTCCTGTCACATAAAAGAACTCACATTCTCCCCTGAAATAACCCAGAGCACACACACTTCTAAATCTTTAAAACAGTCATATTGTTGAAGAAGCCCATGCCTAAGCTCTCTTCCTCTTCCCCAATTTAAAACTGAAGTAGAACTTTGATGCTAAGAATTTAAACATCAAGTCAAAGTAAAAAAAAAAAATTTAAAAATTAAGTTGGGCAAATTCCAGTACCAGCAAATTCTATTTAAACCACCAAGGTCTACTAAATATTTAAAAGGAAAACCAAAACATTAATTGCAAAATTACACACCACAAATACTTTGTATTTATCCAATTTTAAATGGCATCTCTTCACAATGCTCTATATTCCTCAAGGCAAGTACATGTTTGGCACGATCTAGCATTGGCTGACACATGCAAAACAACCAACATCTTCATTAGTATCTAAATGAGCACTGCTCTAAATGTTAGAGTACAAAATGCCAGAATGGGAAAACAGAACAATGCAATTCAGCATACAGAAACTGAACATGAAAATATTCTACCTACCTGTCCCAGTCGTCATCTCCAGCTCTTCTTCTCCAAGACCTTTCTGCACCAGGCTTATCAAACTGATCAAAGTCATCATCTGTAAAAAAAGGTGACTACATTAAATAATTCTTACTGAAATGAAAGGTTGTCGAAGCAACCACACAGATGGGATTTTCTGGGTGGGTGTGGAGGTGTGCCAATTGTTCAGAAGATACAAAAATACCCTTTTCTACTTTCCAATTAACATGAAGAAAACAGACAAATACTAGCATAGAATTATAGAATCATTAAGGTTGGAAAAGACCTGTAAGATCGCGAAGTTCAACCATCAACCCAGCTCTACCACCATGTTCACCATTAAACCAAGTCCTCAAGTGCCATATCCACGTGTTTTCTGAACCCTTCCAGGGACGGTGACTCCATTTGCCTGGGGAGCCTGTTCCGGAGCTTTACAGTCCTTTCAAATATCCAATCTAAACCTCCCTTGGCACAACTTGAGGCCATTTCCTCTCATCCTGTCCCCTGTTACCTGGGGGAAGAGACAGACTCCCAGCTGGCTACAGCCTCCTTTCAGGCGGTTGTAGAGAGCGGTAAGGTCCCCCCGAGCCTCCTTTTCTTGAGGCTGATCCCCCCAGCTCCCTCAGCTGCTCCTTGTCAGACCTGTGCTCCAGACCCTGCACCAACTTCCCTGCCCTTCCCTGGACACACTCCAGCACCTCAGTGTCTTTCTTGTAGTGAGGCCCAAAACTGAACACAGGATTTGAGGTGTGGCCTCAGCAGTATCAAGTAAAAAGGGGTGATCACAGCCCTTGCCCTGCTGGCCACACACACAAACCAAGACGGTCTTCTTGGCCACCTGTGCACACTTCTGGCTCATATTCAGCCACTGTCAACTGGCATCCCCATGCTTCAAAAATAAAAAAAAACCTCATCATGTACTAGACAGCTCTTCGTCTTCTCACTGTTGCAGCAAAGATCACCTGAGAAAAACAGATAGAGCATGAGCTAAATCACTGGCAAATTCTGCCAATGAAGGTCATTCCAGAAACAGCAGCTACCCAGAAAGGCATGAAACTGAGGTGCAATGGAGGTGAAGGTAACATCATCTGCCACATCTTTGCTTGCCCTGGAGGCCACAAGCTCTTCCACTAACACTGGGCCTGCAAAGGCACTTTGAAAATAGGAGTAAACATCAGGTCAACACAGGGCAGGTCAGTACCAGCAACGCAACACAGAAGAGAGGAATCAGGTGGAAGCACCATCAATCATCTCAACTGGGGCAGTAAAAGCACCAGAAGTCACTGAAGCAGTTTACACTCTGTCCTTAAGCATGCACTTGCCTTCCAAGAAACAACTGGTGCTCCGTATTTCTCTCAACAAATACCCCAATTTAGCCCACCACATCCTCTTACACAGCTTAGTTTGCAAATAACAATTTTGCTACTTAAAATATAAAAACTTCCATTTCTCTGCAGAGAATATGCAAAGGTGATTTGCTCTGTTTAGACATCATGTCTTGTCACCTGGAAACTGGAAGCACATACCCCCAGATATACTCAACCTCCACTTTCCCCTTCTCTGACTACAGCCCAACAGAGAATGCACACCTGGATTCACTCTCTTTTCACACATTTTAACAACTCTGGTAAGAATCAAACAAGCAGGCAAATAAAAGTTATGCTCAGCACAGGGGGAAACCTGCTGCAGTTTAATGGTGTGCAAAACAGAGGAGGTCAAGCAATCCAGTCCTTGCAGTCTGACACTGAATTGGGATCACTAAGGTGCCATATATCCCTCACCCTCCTGAGTCTATTTGCATACAACTCTCTGACCAAGTACACTTCCAAGGAACAACTGTTTCATTCAACTGGATTTTTTGGTTGGTTGGTTTCTTTAATAAACCTCCAAAACCAAATCTGTCTTCAGCTCTTTAAAATCAGCTCAGTATCCTTAAGTGAATATTCTCCATATGCAGTGACAAATCTATTCATTTCTCACTTCATCTCATCAAAATATCAGCGTTAGTGACTGATAGAGGTTTAAAAGAAGGTAAAAATATTAAAAAGAGAAAATTCAGATCTTGCAACATCACTACATTAAGAACATGCAAACCAGAAATTTCAGTCATAACTAGCTATGAAAGAAAGACTGTTCAGTATGAATTATGATGCAACATGAGACAAGTGTGGCAACTCTTATTTTGAAACAGTAGGTAGAAATAATTCTCCTTGATCAGGTTCTCCCCTCTACTATCAACAGATATGTTTATATTTTAATTAATCTGTTATATTTAAACTGATTTACACGAGCTAAACCCATTGAAAACAGTTGTTTTACACTTCTCTGCTCGAACATCTACATATTGCAACCTCCTATTCCAATTACTATTTCACTCACAGGGGAAAGCCAAACAAATACAGAAGTATTTCCCATCTTCCTCCTGAACACTAAATTAACCAATTCTGTGGTCTCTGGGGGAAAAAAAAAAAAAAAAAATGTTGCTCTCTTTATGGTTATTCAAAACCATGCTGCAGTGACTGTCTTAGTGCACCGAAATTTTAAGGGTACAAATATCCTGCACTGACACTGTTCCTACAGCTGGATTACAGTAATCCACTGACTTGATGTAACCACCACCAAAGATTATTTTTTAAGGTAAAGCAACCGGTTTGGCAGCAACCAAATAACAAGCATCCACATATTGCCTAACACAGCTCAAGACAACGACCACCACCAGCAAGACAGTAAATACTTTTTATGCTATGACTTCTTGCAAGATATATTTTTTCATGCCAGGCACCCCTTTAGCACTAGAGTTGTATTATAAACCAAGAGCACTAGAAGATCTGAGCTCTTAGCACACAATCCTTCCAGAAATGGACCTTCACATCAGCCAGGTTTAAATCTAGACAACACAAAATTACACACCAAACCCTTCTTCCCTCCATATATAATCTCTCCACAGCACTTTTTGATACAACTCGCAGTTGACTTTTCCAACCCAGATATCAAAGTTTCACAGCCATAAAAATGTTTCAACCTATTATTGCTGCTAGTGAAGAAACTATAGCAAAAGAGGGTCCAAGTTCCTGGCAAGTTTCTAGTATGGACCTGAACCCTCACCACTCAGCCAACATCACAAACCTCCATCCTCTAGCTCTTCCAACCTCTCCAAATTTCTCACATCCTACTCCTTATTTATGAGCAACTTCTACCAAAACTGAAAGCTGAATTATATCAAGCAAAGCTCTTTGCTCAAGTGCCCTCTAGCACAATGCACACAAAATCCTCAAAAGTGTCTAGTCAATTTGCCTGTAGTGACCACAGCTTGCAGGAACTGCTCCACATGTCCCCTTCACCTCCCTGTTCTCATCTCTTCTCTCCCCATCTCAACACACATGATACAAAGATCTTCGGGACAGAAGGAGTCAGCTTTTCTTTTTTATGCTTATTTGTTCTGTGACAGCTGACACTGACAAAGAGCGTTACAAATGATGCCATTTTGACATTAAGGATTGTCAGAGCCCAGAGCAGGTTGTAGCTTTCCTTTAGAAAAGGAGGTCACAACAGTCACGCATCTACAAATAGCATTCCGTGACAGCTTTACTTGTGAGACTGCAGCTCTGAAATGGACTCAGGCCTTGCACCTGCAATGTGATGTGATATCTAACAGACCTCATGAGGCATCATTTTCTCTCTATTTCTGAAATCACACAGATTTTCATTTCTCTTCAACCTGTCTTGGCAATAACATTGCAAAATACCAGTAAATAACAATCGATGTAACATTTACAGCTGTTTCGCCTTGAGAAACTTGTAAGTCAATGTTTGTGTCACGGGTAGTTAAATGCCTGTAAAACATTAACTTGCACAGAAATAAAACCACTCAGCATCAGCAGAGTACACAACCCCTGAGAGCAACAGCCAAAGTTTATTTACTTTTTTTTTTTAATAATTCTCAGTATTACTGTGTGGAAGATAGTAGGAAAAAAAACGGATGGTGGGAATCCATGAACATAAGCTTTTAAAGCATTGAAGTGTCTAGGGCAGGGAAGAGGTTCTGTACCTCTTCCAGCAGTCTCAGTGAAGCCGTACACAGCAACTGTTGCTAAGACACGCCAGGCGCTGGCCGCGGCTCCTCCTTGCAATTCCAGGCGTCCACAGCAAAGCTCACCAAGATGATGTCTGTGCATCAGCTGGGTACCAACTAGAAGGTGCTGATAGGTGATCACTAAACATACTAAGCCCCCTCTAATTTCCAGGCAACACTAGTAAGTAAAACAAAAAAAAAAAACCCACAGCAAACCAAAGAAGAGCTATCAAACACCAAAAAGGCATTAACTGAATAAGGAAGCAGAACAGGGCAGTTACAGAGGGAAAATCCAAACCAATCCACCACTAGGCTCTTCCTACTGCTGTTCTAAGAAAACCACCACGATCAAAGTGGCAGGGAAGTTTCAGAAAGCTGCCGAGAAGGATTAACACTGGCTGTTTTGTTAGACCAGCCTGCCTCACAAGGCTCTAGCCAGCTGTGAAGTAGAATAAACACAAACACACTTGGGCCAAACACTAACAGGTTCCTATTTTCTTTATATTTACCCTGGTGCTGCATCAGCAGCGATGCAAGTTGCTCTAAACAGCTTATGATCTGGTTTTATGATATAAGGCCAAAACTGGTATCTTTCTTCCCTGTTCGATGAGAATAGATCATCCACACCAGAAATCCACAAAATACAAGCCTCATTTCTTTTCTGGCTGCGCTGATGGCAGTTTCTAACTCTGTGAACACCCCTTCGATAAAATCCTCACTAATTTTTCTGTGTAAAATGGAAGTCTTAAGCTGCACAGTCAAGTCTCACAAGCGTAGGACGTGAATCAGCAGAACACTGCAGAGCTCTTAACATCTTAAAATGGTACTAACAGCCTAAAAAGTAGTCACACATAGCAACTGTTGCTACGATGGAGTATTTTACTGCAATGAGATGGCCAAGACTTCTAGAGTAAGGAAAACATTTGACGACTGCATTTTTAGTCCTTCCAGAACTACACCTGAAAGCTTTCTGGAACACGAACCAGGTGCTGTCTCACAAACCTGAACAGTTCAAAATTCTGTGTTCTGGTTTGTTTCAGCATTACACTTTCATGAACGCAAAGCTTATTATTGTAGTTTTAGGCACTGAAACGGCACTGAAGACTTCTCCTTATCCAAAACAAGATGGAAACGCCACAACAATCCTATAGTTCAATGGATAAAGTTCTACGCACTCTTCACCCAACGGGTCTTTCAATGAAGTAACTAAACCTCACTGCTTTGGGGCAAAATAAAAACAACCCAATATGATTCTATGATAGGTAAGGGAGCTAGTAAAAGAAAAAAAAGAAAAGAAGAACAGGAAATTAGGAGGGAAAAGTCATCTACCACGTAAAAAACCCATCATTTCTCTATTCTTCAAATAATACTGAATATAACAAGTCTATCTTGCTCTATCGCATTCAAAACACTAAACGTGACAAACTGACAGCATTTCAAGTGCAAGACTCCAGATTAAAAACTTTTTACCAGATTATCTTTATGTAATAGCATATTTCTACAAAATATTTTTCTTCATATTTCATTGCTAAAGGTTACACAACACGTAGGAATTGTAAAAACTCGATTTTCAGCACCCGAGTACACCATGTAAAAACAGTCAGTGAACTGAATTTTGGTATCTCTTGCTATGCAATACAAAACAACAGATTTCATGAGGAATGTCTGTCTGTAGCACAGGCTGGCAATGTAACTGTACTATTAACACCAGTTGAACAAAAACTTCTGGTAACAAATTGTGACAGCAGCTGGCAGGAAAAAACCCACAAGGTCAACAGGAATTTCTGAATCCAAGTCTGTGCTGTAAACCCAACACTTTATGAAGCCCACTACGAATCCAGTCCCACTTATTACAAAAAAAATCAAGCTTTCCATACCATCACAAAAATCACATTCAGTCTTACTACCACATTATGCGCAAATACACCACACTCAAACACAAACAGTTTAGTTTATCTGTTCAGGAACAGACACCAGGCAGCCTTTATACTGGTAAACAATTACTCATAGAAGCTCTAAGTACTTGGTGACTAAGTATTTATAACAACCTAACAATTGCCTAACACGTTCCTCAATTAGTGTATTTTACATTTTGTTTCCAAATTATTCCTATAGAGTTTAGCTTCCTAATAAAAAAACACAGAAAAAAAGTAAATTCTACAGGAGAGAAATTCTTTTCATCTTCTCAAAACCAACTTTTTTTGGGGGGGTTGTATGCAGAGCAAGTCACTATCAATATGCAAGATCAGAACTAATTATGATATGCTGCCTGTAACTGAAATTCTCTAACCAATGCTTGAAAGAAATAGTGCCTTTTCTTCCTTTTTTTTTAGTTAATAAACTACATCTAAACCCAAAACCACCAAGTCACCAAAAAAAAAAAAAATTTACTTTCAAAGTCTGATTGAACTAGGAAATGTATTTGCTTTGGAAAATCAAAAGTGCCATAGTCCTTGTTTTACAAATGCTGAACAGCGAAAGAAGACCAAGAGTTTAAATGAAATCCACATGAGCTTGGTTCCCAAATGGATTTGGACGTTGATGAGTAACTGCAACTCTCCAAAAACTCTCCAGCATCTTTCACAGCAACCAAAAATTATAGTTAAAACTGAGGCTGCATTACAGCACAACACAACACAGGATGAACCATATCACTTACTTGGGGTTTTTTTGGTCAAGCCTGTGACAGCCATAATCCTAAATTATTCTGGACAACAAATTCTATGCGACCTAAAATCTGAGGTTTAGTATTTGATACAATAAAGTTTGGTCTGGCTTTTGTAAAAACGACTGATACTAAGGCTATGTTTATTTCAGATGACCTGAAAAGAGAAAACATTCAGAAGAGTGAAACCTTGTCAAAAAAGCAGAGATTAAAAATTGCTATGTTTAAAGGACATCTCCCTGCCTCAAGCACATTGAAATAGCATTGGTTTTCGGCACTAGTTCTTAGTACAATACTAAGTACAACGCAAGGGCACTAGTTCTTGAGCATATTATTCCATGAATTGTAAACTCTACAGACCTCTAAGACTTAGAGGAGTTTTAGTGCGTGCATCACCTAGGCACAAATGCAGAATCTATTTCCAGTCCCTGAGTGCCACTGCTGAATAGCCTGAAGCACAACAAGCTCAACTGAATTTGTCACACTAGACAATTTCTACTACATCTTTGGACAGTGACCCACAACACACAGAAAGGTGCATGCTGTGCTAGCAGCATCAGCTTTTCTCCACTTTTTATCAACAGCTTCCCAAGAGGCTTTTAAAGCCCTTACACTGCTGAGAGTGCAACAGCATACCTCATACATGTTTAAATGAAATGAAGCTGATGACAGCCTCAGAGGTAAAGAAACACCCACTCTGCAACTCTCGGTATGGGACTTCCAGCAGGAAGGGCCACATGTGTCAATGGGACCCTCTCCAACTCCTCCTCCATTCCATCTCATGTCATGACTCACAACTCAAGGACATCTCCACCCAAAGTCTTCTAGGCCACTGATGTTCATCAAAAGTAAACTAAATCTGAAAGGAAGAAAATTTACAATAATTTTCCCTTACTGCAGTATGGCAGACAACGAAAAGGTGCTCCTTGCTTTGTTTTGGACATGGTTTGTTGTTTAACCTGTAACCATCTCTCCCTAAATGAGACTAAAATCTAGCTGCACACTAACTGCAGCAAACATCAAGAAAAGATTTCAGCATCTATACAAAATAATTACCTTATACTATACGATCATTTAATCACGTAATAGTCCAGGTCTGAAGGGACCCTCCAACACCACCTGGTCTCCCACGAGAAAAGGAGCCTAGATGAGATAAATTATCTAGCACCCTGTCCAAACATTTCCTGAAAGCCTCCAGTAACAGAGGCTCCATCACAACCCTGAGAAAATCTTCCCAATGACTGATTATTCTCCCTGTTAAGAGTCCTTGTACCAAGAGAAGCTTCTCCTCATGCAATTTGTAGCCATTGTCCCTTGTCTTCTCCGCCTGGCTCCTTGTGAAGAGAAAGTCTCCATCCTCTCTGTACTCACCATTGAAGTAAGATTATGTTTCTCAATATTCCGTGTTTCCTCTGGTTCTGTTTCTGTATGTAAAATTGGAACAAAGTTTGGGAACCATTGTCTTATCAATGGACTAAAGAGCAACTACGAGCCCTCAAGGTCCCTCATCACTAGCACACCCACCTTGACTTCATGTTTCAACATGCAGCCATTCTAGAATTAGAAGCAGGTTGAATCAGGCTGATTAGCTAAAGAATTTGCAAAGTATTATGCAACTGTGAATTACTCCCAGAGACCTCACAGGCCACCACTTGAAACCTTTCTAGTTTGTGAAACCTAACACCAAAAGAGCCTTAACCCTCATCCTTAGAAAGCTTTGCTGCATCAGCACATCTGGTCACAAAAGTACTTGTGAATGCTTTATTCTTGTGCCAGTATTTCCCCGAAGCTTTAAAGATTATAAATGACCAGTGAGTCCACACATGCTGTCCAACAGACAAACCACCTTCCTTCTATCAAATACATTTATTTCATATTTCATTCTCAATCCTGTAACATATCCTTACAGAGGATTTAAACTTTAATCTGCATCCTCAAAGCCAAAACTATTTAATTTTGTTAGCTGTTATGCTACAATGTCATCAAATTAACACTAATTTGTATTTCTAACACCTGTTTTGTACTATTTTACCAATCATTAGGCTTTCTCTTTTAAGAAAACAGTGGGCTGCTGTTATGTCCATATTATAAAGTCTTTCCCTCACCCCCAAAAATTCAAAAACTAAATCCCAAACATTAGTTTCTACAGTTAAAACTTTAAATGACCAAAACCACTTAGTTCTGAGCTTCTTTCGCATGCTACCACTACCGACTTTAAACAGTAGTCTCTTCCCAAAAACAGTGGCGTGTTCCATTTCTGTAAGTTCTAGGCTTTCTTCACGGGGCTTTAGAAGTGTATTTAACAACCTCAACTATCTGAGTAGTCACATGGATGTAAGTGTGTGACCTGTGGGTTCCTTCATTCAGCAAGTGTTGCAGTGATCACCAAGACTAAACAAGCACAGTTTCTATGGGGCAGGGATCATATTTAAGGGGCCACCATTTATTGATGGGCACAGTGTGAACGCTGAACAAACAACTGCTTGTGCCCACTTAGAACAAAGGGATCCCAATTCACCCTTGGACACAAATGGAACTCCACAACAACAACAAAAATCAGCCTTGAAATCGCAGTTTCACCACTTTGTTGAAGGTTGTGTGTTCCAGCACACGCCTCTGTGCACGACAGCACGTTCATTCAACTCGAAGCAGTTTTAAACACAAGAATCAAAATACTTCAAAAGTGACATTTTCTTTAAATTACTCTGTCCTCATAATACCACAAAAACTTCCACCTAGGACACGAAGGGCAACCTTACTTCCACATCACAAGTAACTGATTTGAACCACAGAAATTAGCACAAATATTTCTGAAAAGTAACTCCAATACTGCAGTATATTTAATAACATTAAAACACTCAAGGTACTAAACTACTTGCTGTTTCACCAGTCAGCGCTGTCCTTCCTAGCCTTCTTCCCAAACTCAACTCCTAAATTTGGGAATTTCTTGGTAACATTTACCCTTATGTATGGCAAGACTTACCATAACAATGTAATTACGTTTATGTGCCTTGTTACCCATCAAACCAACCATAGAGCACAGTCAGACCACTCAGCTGAGAGAGCACTGAACCAGCCACCACTCTTCTCCTCGACAACAACTTAGACTAAATCACCACAAACTTCTCTACAGACAAGAACAAGTAGGTCGACTGACCACTCTGATCAGTCTTTATGAAAAACTGCTATTCCTAGTGAAAGCAAGCACAGAAACACATATATCCCCTTAAATACATCTCTCCTGAACCCTCCGGAGACCCCTGGAAGACTCTCTTTTAATCACCCAGCCAAATACTCTCCCTTTAAAGTTTGCTTAATCAGAACCACAAAAGGTTTTGAGACGTCTATTAAAATGCTGCGTGTAGAGGCGTCCGTAGTCATGCAGAAGCACCGTGGAACGAACACCTGTGCGTCTTGGAATCAAGCACACAAATCCTTTTACACTTTTCAAGGAAGATCTTCTACTTCTCGAGAGTCTATAAAATAAATTGTATCTACACCGCAGATTAGAGGCTGTTACTCAGGCCACACACCTGGTACCTGTAAAAACTATGTGAAAAAATACCCACCGTCCCTAGAGGTGCTTAAGGAAAGACTGGACGTGGCACTTAGTAGAATGGTTTAGTTGTTAGGGTGGTGTACGGTCATAAGTTGGACTCGGCGGTCTCAGAGGTGTTTTCCAACCTAACTGATCCTGTAATTCCGTGAACATTTTTCAATAAAACACACCCATCTCCCCCGAAGGCCCCGCACCCGCGGCGAGTGGCGAGGCCGCTGTCCCTCCGGGCCCTGCCGCGGCCGAGCGGCCACAGCACCTCCCATCGCCGCACGACGCCGGCTGCCAGGACCCGGAGCGGCGCTCCCGGGAATCTGCGGTGCCAGCGCAGCTCCTGCTCCCCGCGATCCGCGCTCCCCCAGCCC
>VZTF01001612.1:2263318-2314580 GCA_013397755.1 Cnemophilus loriae | reverse complement strand
TGTGAGAGGGGCGGTCGCGCCGGTGGTGGCGCAGGGTTACCTGCCCTTGACAAACAGGGGGAACGGGAGGGAGAGGCTCCCTGACGGGGGTCTGTAGATATCTCTTGCGGACGTGGGTGACTCCTCGTAGCACCTCTGAAATGCGCGGCTCACACTGAATCACGGAGTCGGTTATGTTGGGAAAGACCTCTGAGATCATCGAGTCCAACCTGTGACGGAACACCAGCATACCAATTACACCACGGCACTTAGTGCCCCGTCCAGTCTTTCCTTAAACACTTCCAGGAACGGTGACTCCTCCACCACCCTGGGCAGCCCATTCCAATGTCAAATCGTGCTTTTTGTCCATCCTGAACTTCCCCTGGTGCAGCTTAAGACTATTTCCTCTTGTCCTATCACAGATTGCTTTAGAAATGAGCGCGACTCCCCGCTGGCTACAGCCTCCTTTCAGGTGGTTGTGGAGAGTGCTAAGCTCCCCCGAGGCTCCTTTTCTCCAGGCTGAACCCCCGCAGCTCCCTCAGCTGCTCCTCAGCAGACTTGTGCTCCCTTCCCCAGCTGGGTTGCCTTTTTGTGGAGCCGCTCCAGCACCTCAATGTCCTTCCTGAAGGGAGGGTCCCGGAACTGGACACATTGAGCTTGTGTTGAGGCTTCAGGAGCCACAGGTCCAGCTCGAACCACCGAGTTCAGCTGCCTATTGGGAGACAGAAAACCTCATGAGTTAATGAATTAAATACACTATGAAGGGGATGGGTCAGGGTGTCTTAGATAGATCTGTGGTCCCTCATCTTTCAAGGCTTGAGCGTGCAGGGAAGTTAACCCATGTATAAATTGAACTGAACATGTGGTTCTTGTTTCCCCACTCAAACCTCACCTGAGTTCTCCCTTTACAGGTTCTGTGTTACAACGTGCTCTGTTTAGTTCATTGAAAGCTGTGAATCGTTTCCTGCTGGCACTCTAAGCACTGCCCTCCTGCCTGCTTGGCTACTTGCTCCCATCTCGTTTTCAAAGGACCCAATGCGGCTGCTGCGTGTATCAGTTTGGGTCACTGATCCCGCAGAAAAGTAATTACTAAAAAACTTTTTACTAAACTTTACTTTTGAGTTTCTTTCCTGCCTTCTCCGAGTTTTAACAGGGGAATCAGGACTCGTGGCATTCTGCACAGGCCAGGTTAAATGCAATTTAAAATTATGCCATGATATAAAACAAACTTCTAGGTTATACTACTTGTGAGGAAACCAAATGTGATCTAAAACAGTTTAATGGAGCCTGCTATAACAAGACTAGTTCAAGTAAACGGCAAAACTTTCCCAGGTGGACAACTCCTCATGGAAATAATTAACAATGTTAGTATTTAAATTATCAGCGTTATCTGATTAAACCCTCGCTATGAGAATAGGGAAGTTCTCATGTCACTTTGTTCTGTGCTCCCTGCAGACTTATCTCTACATTGCACTTGATCTCATTTTTCAGGTTTCTTCACAACCATACAGCCAGCTAGAGGTTTATTCTTTATGTATTTCTACAAACTCACAGCCGAATTCTGTCTTTAATTTGGGAAATAGACTGTCAGTAGGTGATGCTTGCTGATAATTTAGTATGTAGTCCCTCAGTCCAGCTCTGATTGCCTGATGAAGGGGCGATAAGTGAATACTACAACTATCAGTGGTAAAAACCCGCGATGATTTCAGTGGGGCCAGGAGTTCAGCAGTTCTTCCTTGATATTGATCTTTCTTTCCTGAAGCTGGTTTGCAAGACAAAAGGGTTTCCTGGCAAGAGGAGGAGTTTCCTGGACTCTTTAAAGGCTGTGTGGGGCAAGACTCAGTCAGTCTCAGCTGCGGCCTGTTACAAGTCACAGCTCTCTTGTCAAAATTCTCTGTATCCCTTTTATTTGGTGCTGGGAAATTGTTAAACATAAACAGTGTTCACAAGGGTCAGCTTTGTGGAATTCAGATGTGTAGAACAGTGTGTTTTCTGGATATTTTATGCTCTATATTTCTGCTCATTTTAATAGCTAATTTGTTTGCTATGACTAACAGTCCAAATAGAAACCAATTTACTGTTTGCTTAACAGACCAGTCCAATGTTAAAGAGGAGTAACAGGACACTTAACTATTATTTTGTTAATATACAAACGCTTTAGCCGCTTTGCACAGCTCTGGTACAAAAAAGGTGGCCATTCCCAGATGTCTGAACTTCAGCAGGTGTGGAACAGGGACCTAAATGATAATAACAAAGGCAGTATGGTGACTCTACTCAGCTTCACTCAGAACTTTCTATGAATTTTCAGATTCCAGGAACTATACTTGCTCTGGATTCTGTATATAAAACTCCAGCTTTTTCTCTGTACTACCTACCCCGTGCTATAAAATGCAAATGTGCTCTTCTCTTTTCAGTGAGTTAACATACAGCTTCCGGAATCCATGAATTAAAATTAATTTATGTGAACTAATCATCATCAGTTTAAAAAATACTTTTGAAATTTCTGCATAAATAATATATTTGCCTGCGTGTCTTCCAAGCAAATCCTGTTACAGTCAGGAACGCAACAGATTGTCCTGCAAGGGGATTAAGTAAATGACAGAGAGAGAACTCAAGATCCAGTAATCCTGGTTCTACACTCACTGCATTACTGGAGCAGGTTGCTTTGCATTTCCTGCTTCAGATTTCTTCTTTTAAACCTTTCAGTAAAAATTGTTGTGTCTTAACTTCTCTACATTAACCTATTTCCACAGTAATAGTCATTATCAGTTTTATTTACAGTGGGTGTGGATGTTAACATTTTCTTTTCAAACTAATTTGTAACTTATTTTTGGAGCAGGTGCAGTCTTTTTTAAAATCTTTTGTATATTTAAATCATTATTTATTTTTGCACACTGAAATGGAAGTCAGAAATCTAGTACAGCAACCTTCCAAGTTTAATTCCATGAAACACTTGAAATTAATATGATGGTGTTTAGAACAATGTTATCAACAGCAAATGGTTCCTAATTCCCTATCCAAAACATACTTTTGACTTATGTTTGAACCACAGTTACCTCTTTGTGAGCTTGCTTTCTAGTCTGGCAAAACCAGACTGAGTTTTCACAGCACGGCAGGCTGGCGCAGATGGGTGATCCCGTCATGGGTTTGGGTCATAACCTCCTTGTGCTGAACCTCTCAGTGGCACCTCACTCTGAGGCACCATCTCCGATCCAAAGTTAAATCTGTCTTTGGGTGAATTCCTCCTAAACACTTCTTGGGTTATTTCAGCAACAGCCTGTGATGCGGCAAATGTTCTGTCGCACCTGACAGGAAATACTGGATTTAAAGGGTACAAATGAGGAATGCAAAAGCAAATTTGCTCTCTTTTAGGTGTCACCAGGCCTGATCTATGACCTGTTGGCAGTGACAGCAATCATAGAAGGCAGCAGTACCTCTTGAAAGAGAGATGGAGGTGAAAGGTGCTTTCTCTTTGAGCCAATCCCCTGGAAGGGCAGAGGCAGATTAGGAAATGGCAAAGACTTGAAAACTAATAAATGTCTTACTTAAGGAAAGAGAAGAGTATGAGGATTAAAACAAAGTATATGAAAAACACTGGTGATAAACTTTGAACAGGAACATTCCTGAGTGTGTTACAGCCCCATGACTAACTGTAGTTTCAGAGCTGTTGGCAGTGTTCATGTGTATCCAATTTTGGTTTCACTGTCATTTTTCTTTCTGTTTCCTCCTGCATTTTTGTTACATATTTATCCCCTTGTTGCAGCTTATCTGCCTTGTAGTCTGCAATCCACTTGATGCATTTTATTTCAGCTGTAATTTCTTCAGAGCAATGTGACCCTGGGACCCGTTGAGCAGCTGCAAGGGTGGAGAGCAAGAGAGCTTGTGAGCTGAGAAATGGCCTGAACAAGCAATGTGCCAAGTGTGTTATGGATGTGTCATGTGTGGAGTCCCTAGAAAGCTGGTCAACCACCAAAGATCGAAATCTCAACAGAGCACACATCTTGTTGTAGTGTAGAATATATAAATTTTACCAGCTCCAACTGGCTGCAGGGAGATTTGGGCTGTACTTTGGGTTCTGAACAGAGAGCAGCATTCAGAAGCCTGGGTAATGCTCTGGACCCCAGTGTTTGCAATATATTTTAGGAATCTAGTGAAAAGAAATCAAGAAACACCAAGGAAATCCAAGTGATAAATGTTTTACAGTGGTTTATTTCTAGGGTTATTTTCAGTCTGGATGCTGGAAATCTTACTAAGCTTTGCTTCATTTCACCAGGATCCCACCTGGTGTCAGGGACAGCAGGTGAATCAGAGTGAAGTTGACAAATGTAAGGCAGTCCTTCCTTTCAAAATGGCTCGACATACCGGATAATGTTTAAGATCCCCCATTCTTAGGTAAAGGGAGTGGCACCCCATGATAAACATATCAGAATAAATAAAGGTTAGGAGTGTTTCCCAAGACTTCCTGACAAGGAGCCAATGTACAGCATTGTTGGCCTTGCCCAAATGCTGAGCTTTGGGAAGAGCTTGCTTTCTCTGGACACAGGCCAGGCTGCAAAAGAGCAGCCTGGACATGTGATGGCTCTAGGCAAACCTCAGAGCATCACAAGGAACTCCTATGCCTCAGCTTCCTGTGATCCATACCTGGGAGCAAAGCACGGTGCTCTGTGGAACCGCACTGAACATTGTGCACAGGTACCAAATGTCAGCTGTCATGTGTGAACTTCCAGATACGAGCTCATGTTCCTAAGAACTCCTCGTGCCAGAAGGCTATAATCCCGTTAAAAGCCTTTGGGAACTACTGCAATGCAAATAATAGTAGCAATAATTAGCTCTGCTTTAATTGATACTGTGTATTCCTCAAATGTCAGTGAAAATTTGCTTTGCTAAGCCAGCGACTTCTCCCCTGGAACTCTGCTGTCTTTACCAGAATTACACGAGGGGTGAGTTTGGATCATTGTAGGTTCCTGGCATAAATTATCAGCTGTTGATTCCTTGCCCTTTAAAACTTGGCAAGCATACAAGAAGAGTTTGCCAGACATGCAAGAACTAGGTCTATGCATTTATGGGTAAATCCTCTGGGACTATGCACAGAAAGGAATACAATTTGCTAGAAGTAGCCAGCTGTGAAATCCAGGAACTCCTGCACACAGCTCGAGCAACTTAGAGCGTATTTAGCCTGGCATCAATATCAGCAGTTCCTGGAAGCAGTTTTTGCACCCTCAGCTTTATGAAAACAGAATGGGATAGCAAAAATCCTGTAAATGTGTGGAGTTGCTAAATTTACAGAATAATCCTAATAGGGGTGATTTGGAGTGACATAATCTAGAGTCAATTTATGATTTATCCCAGTGGCTAGGAGTTGTCTCTGCTTAACATTGAGAATGCAGATCTGAGCACATCATTGGCATAAGTTAGTAAAGATAGCACACTCCAAAGCTCTCAGCATCTTCAGCATGAACAACGTCCTCATCTGGACCTTTTGTCTTGCTGAGCACCCGAGAATTTTAATGCCCCATCCTTCACGGACAGACATCTGCCTTGTAGCACTGGTACAGCTCCATGCTCAGATGCTCCTCAGGGCTTCTTTCTAAGGGAAGGATAAATGTTCTGTACCTCTGATTGTGTAAAGGTCAGATGCCTAAGCTAAGCTCGTTGTGTAAGCTCCTTCGTTCGGTTACATTAGGTGGGCTGAATGGTGGCTCTTAGCTGTGGGACACCTCTCTTGGTCAAAGTGAAGGGAAATAAATCCCAGCCATAGAGTCTCTACTTTTATGGTACTGAGCAAGATTAGTGCCGGTAGCAGATCTTGAGTCCAACATTTTCCACATTTACCAGGAAAAGGCTCCTGGCTTGGAGAGCTTCACTGCATTATTACAGAATCAAGCCATTTCTGTATTTGCTAGGCCTAACGGGTAATGGGTTTAGGCTATAATGGGGTCCTTCAGACACTCGGAGATACAATGCACCCGATTTTGTGGGTTTTCCATATGTACAAAAGTGTTGTTGCCAAACAGACTCAGAAACAGATCACTCTAGCACATTACCAATAAGCCAATTAGTGAAATGAAGCATTGCAAGTATTAGACAGCTTTATGCAAATATGTTTGTAGAAAACAGAATAAATTGAACTGGGTTTACATTCAGGAAGACCTTGCCAGTATGATATGTGGTGATAGTTGCTATAGCTGTTATTGATCAGTTTCTCTTTTCATCCTGATATGTGTGGATGTAAATGCAATGAGTGATGTGAACCTTAATGAGCACAAGGATGGTCAGGATTTAGACCTTACCATGTGTTTTTTTCAGTAGCTACATTTGGTCCACAGGTTTTGCAACACCTTGTAACATTAACTTTGGTTATACTATTTTTCCAATCCAGTCATTGGCAGCATTAGTATTTTAATTTGGGCCAAAATGCACAAATTTTTTTACATTCAGCTAAATTCCTTATGAGGAAGAATGAGAGAATTAGGGCTTATGTGACAAATCAGTTTGATTTGGGGACTTTAATTTATCTAGTTGATACAACAGGTTTATTTATCACAGCCTGTCCACGTTAAGCTGGGTACCTTTTTTGTAATGAATTCCTGGCAGCCCGGGAGCAGGTTATGGAACATGACCCATTACAGTGGGCTGAGGTACAGGGAACCGATAGAGATGCATTATCCAATGCTCAGGTTGAAGTGCTATCTTGTATAACAAATTATTGACTTCATTGTACATAGTACTAGGATTTAATTAAGCGATAAGGCCCATCATAGTGGCCCTTTATCTAGCAGATAAGGATTTACCAAGCTTACCCAAGAGGTCTTTATCTGAAAGATAAGAAAAAGGTACATAAGGTGCCTTCTGCTTTTAAATCTTTAATTGAAAAGACCTTATTTTTTAAGTTCTAGGTTGTTTTTTCTTCATGACTTAGTATTAAAGATTCAGATGGATTTTTGTAAGGGAGGTTGTAGCAGAGAAGAATGTTACCAGTGGCCTTCACTGGATGAAATTAATAGGATTTATGTCATTTTTATTCACAATGTACCAGCTCTCAGACGAAGTAGAAATTTAGCTTCTGATTTCCGGGAGATTTTCCAGTGACTTTGTGATCCTAGGGCCATAAAAAAGATTCATTCATTGATGACTTCAGAGTGTTGTAATTGTGATTATGTTGTAAAGTTTAGAAAAAATTATGATTGCACAGTAGACAAAAATGAGGGAAAATTAATTTCAAGACAGTTCTTTTGATGACTGTGTTGTCAGCTAAGCTAAATGATGCCTAATTCTCTAGTCCTTTACCTATGTGATGTAAAGACATGTAAACAGAAAACATATAAAGAAATTAAGGCTAATGCAAAGAACTGGCACTTAGAATAAGACGAACACACAGGAAAACTCAAAATAACACTACTGCTAATGCTCAGTAGAGAAAAACACAGAGGAAATTCCAGAGAAAGGAGAGAAGAACATATGTTTTTTATGAGAAAGGCACACATAAGGGCCACTGCATGGTTGAAAACAGGACAGGATCTTTGGATTTAGCTGATTTAATCCCTAATGTTACAGACAATTTTTTAATAGAATCGTTTCAAAAAGGCTCAAGCTCTTTTTAGAAGTAGCTGGGCTGTTGCCTCCCCCTCTCTTAGAGGAAGGCTGTTGTGCAACATCCATAGACTCATAATTACCTGGCATCTTCCAGTTTCCAGTATGACTGTATCCCTGGCCAGTCCATACTTGTTTTTTCTTATATGCTGATACTATATTTTAGCATAAGTGACATTTCTTCCTTCCCAGTGTTTTTCATTCCCATCCCCATGTAAGCCCAGACATCAGTTAGCCTTTACCACAGTATGTGAACAGAGCTGTCCTTGGACCGCTCTGTCCTTGCTGGTCCAGAAGTGACAACCACCAGTTGACTCTGTGCCCCTTCTGGGACCGGGGACATATCAGGCTCACTGTTCGTTCCACCTCAAGTTGCTTTGTGTATGCTCTGTGAAATTCTCCTGAATTTCTAGGCATCCAAGAACCTAAGCTGCCACATACTGGAAATCCAGTAGGTTACTGCCCAAAGCAGTTGTCTACCACATAAATTGATAGAGTTGGCAGCTCTGCTTGTGAAAGACCCCCTGTTCCCCAGATTGTTAATCATCCTGCTCTGCACCTGTTCCAGCTTGAATTCTTCATGCTTGAACAAGGGCAGTAAAGCAGAGTCTGAAGGGATCAGATTGTATTAGAAGAGCTTGGAGCAATTCAAGCCAGGACCGAGTAGCAATTATAATAAGAGATACCCTCCAGGTTACACGAGAGGCAAATTGCCTCAGCAGTGAGCAGAAGTTAGTAGTGCTGCTTTGAGCCTGTTTGTTCAGGAACCAGGGGATTTCATTTCCATTGTTGACAGTATGACACCTTTTATGGGCAATTGATTCTCATTCTTAAAAACTATCTGGCACAGAGGCAATAAATGAGTGGAAAGGTGTGAATTAAAATATGTACACAGCTAAAGACGATCACTCAGGTATTTGCTTAGATCTGAAATTCCAGCTGCAAAGCTGGTATTATTCTCTTTAGCTCCAACTACCCTCCAGTAATTGCCCCATGAGCAATTCTCCTGTGTCTTTTTACTTATTTATTTGCAACTTTGAAAACTGATTGAGCTTTCTGCCTCTGAGAAAGCTGTGAGCAGGGTCCCTTCACTTTAATATACCCCACATGGAGTTCCCTCACATTGGTGTAACCTCTCATGCCTGCAAGTCTTTGAAACAAGTCTCTGCTGCCTCATACTCCAGAGAAGCCAATGTAGCTGCATCCACTGGCTTCAGCAGGATAACTTTCCCACCACACATTTCATGTTTATTTCACTCAGAAAAAGATTTTGTTTGAGTGCTGCTCACAGGCACTTCTGCTGTCCTCTTCTTCCCTGACAACTTGGGAGCAAATTCAACACCCCTTCACTTACGTGTATTTCAACACGAAATTATTTTGCTTAGTACATCTGAATGGTATCTTATAAAAAGGGATTTTTCTTCCTTGAAATCACACTCCAGCAGGAGCTGCCCCAATCAGCAATGTGTGTTCTCTCGCTCTCTCTCTGTAGTAGTTCCACTACAGCAGTGTGAAAGCTACAACTGTGTGTCCACTGTCATTCTGTATTAGACGTCAGGGGTAAGGTAATGATATGCAAGGTTGATCCTTCTGTAATACTTTCCTTGGAAGTACAGTTCTGCCGTTTCTGCTGTCAGCCTGTATTTAGAGTGCAGGGAGTGCTGCATGACTTGAAAGCAGCAGTAGGCAATTCCCAGCTTAAGCCTTAGATATTTACATATTTATGCTCACTTCAGTGGAGTAAATATGCTATGAATAAATCCTATTATGTTTGAAACTGTACTTACAGTATAATAAAACCACAGTACTGTGGTGCAATCTCAGGTTTTATTTTGGTGTCAATATGGGCATAAATTTATTAAGTTATATATTGTTAACTGTACATTCATCTTCCAACAGCGGTTAGAATACCTTGTATAATGTGAGAAAATAATGAAGAAAAAGTCCTTTACTCTTTAAACAAGAGTTGAAGGAAAAGCATTGCCTGCAGGTAAAACAATTCTGATGGAAATGGCCAGTCCATCAGGGGTGACTCTACAGCTGTTACTTTTGTTATTACTATTTTTTAAGTTTTTTAAGTTTTAAGTGTGCATGTGAATGTGCCATCTAATACAAGAGATTTTTTCAAAGGGCATTGCCAGGTGTTGCTGATACAATGACATGATGTTGCACATGTCACAGCCATATGCTGGTGCTGAGTTCTGGGGAAGAGATCATTCGATACCTGCCAAAATTCCTCAGAATTTATGTTCTGGAAAAGGTGGCTGGCTGCTGCTTGTGTTTGCGGGATCCCTGCAGCAGTTATTGCAGCATTATGCTGATATGAGGGGTCTCTATAAGAAGAGAGGTAGTCTTTTCTTGTAACAAAAACCCCAGCCAGAATATCTGCTTTGTGTTCTGAGTCTTGCTAACAGCCTTTTCCGTGACCTTCCTCAAGACATGACATCTTCCTCTGCTTTTATTTCCTTCCCATCCTCCATGTGTATGTTGTGTACCCTTCATAATATTATCATCGAAAGGAATTTTAAATGCTTTCATTATTTCAAAGCACTGATTTGTGTGTGTGTGTGTGTGTGTGTGTGTGTGTGTACAAATCTTTAGCACCAACATCCCATCCAGAATACTCCTGAAGAAGCCAACGAGCTGCTCACTGTAGGAATCTCTGTAGTAGGCTCCACACGGTTGCTTTGCTTTGACAGCTTGACCCTAAATCCACTGAGGTATAAGAGTTTCGCGTTACCTCAGCACAGACAATCCCCTAATGTTTGCCAAGAGCCTTTTGGTAAACCCAAAGATTGTGTCTTGCTCCATCTGCTAGATGGTGCCCATCTTAATTGGAACAGTCATAGGATTTTCCATGGAGTATTTGACAGCATCCATCTAGGCTAAAGCTTTCATGTTCAGAGATGACCTGTATTGCAGAGGGAACTTCCAGGCTCAGAAGCAGACTCAGAGAAGCTGAAAGTGTAACAGTTTTGTGTATGTCCTTCTAGCGCAGGGCATGAGAAATCTCTTACAGAGAACCTGAATGAAGGAAAAGGAGTTGAAGGAGTTGTGGAGTAAGGAGAGTTGAAAAATAAAAAAGGTGAGGAACTATAAAAGCTGTAAAAAAAAAAAAGAAAATGTATCTCCAGCTAAGTATATGAGAACTTAAACCATAGATAGTCATGTCAGGTTGTTGATGATAACTCAGGCTTTGCTGGACACAGGGATTTGCCTGAATCCAGTAATGTCTACTTGACAGAGAAAAGAATATCAAATAAATCTTTTGAAATTTGCCATTGAGACTGAAATGTTCTTCTTACCTTTGAGGGAAGAATGAAAAAACCCAACTCCAAAAGGCATTTGGTGCTTATTTAAGACAAAGTATTATCTCTGAAATTTGCAAGTGGAATACCTTTTAAGAAAGACCAATTTTAATAGGAGTTGCAAAAAGAGGCTTGTGCAAGTGCAGTCTGCAGCCTTGGACTGTGCATTGAGTGTGTGAGGAGTAGAAGAAATGCTGTGTTTATCTCTGAACACCTTGATGCAATGCTCAAGTGGCTGTGCCTACTGGAGGACGTAAACCATGCAACTTGCTTTCTGTGGAGCTGGCATGCTGTGACAGTGGCCATTTCACTTCTCACAATTGCCCCTCTGTTCCTTTATGATCCTCATTACTGTGTTTTCAATATATTGTTTTTATTGCTTTGTGTGTTTAGTTTGTGAGTTCTTTGAGGTAGGGACCCACAAAATTAGGAGAAGGCAGATCCCAATCTCAATAGGAGAAGGAGACACAAAGATCTCATAAGAGCATCACTTTGGTCAGAACTTGAGGAAGATCAGGAATCAGTATGCAGTTCTACTTTGAGAGCTACTGGCAAAATTAGCTCAAGAAACAGAAGGAATATCTTGTGCACTGCCTTTTATTGAAGTCTGGATCAAATTTGCTTATATTTCTTTGCAGTTTGGTTAAGGAAAATACAGATTTCCTTCTGTTAGACATCAGTACTGTGTTACTGTGACACATTCACAGGCCATTTATTCAGTCAGCACAATCACAGGTCACACTACTTACCACAGGACCATTATTTAAAAAGCAAATGAGTCCTTGTATTAAGAGAATGGTTACACCTGTATAAGTAAAGAGAAGACATCAGAGGTCACCCTCTGGTCCTCAGGATGAATGGTCCAGCTCACTGAATTCTTGTTAACCCCAGAACAGGGTGGCCAGACTCTCCTCAACCCTCACCATTATCATGATCGTTTAAACATTAAGAATAAAATGCTGCAGGAGAATTAAGGGTCTATAGAGACATATGAGCTACCTCAGCAATTGCTGAAGCCTAATGTCACAGGAATCAAAGCTCATTTGCTAGACTTCTTGGGTCTAGGACCACAGATACTCCCAGGGTTACAATGCAGATCAGTGTAGAGATACCAGCATGGCTTGTTTGGACCTGGCTCAGGACCCAGAAATAGATGGGTGACACGAAGCTCCAGATACACCAATTCATCACAGTCACGCTGCTTCCCAGGCAGAGCAGTGTAGACCTTCACAATGATGCTGTCCAAGATCACAGAAGTTTGATGTTATGGCAAAACTGAATTCCTCTCCCCTAATTCTCAGCCTCATACAGGACTGTTGGGTCATTGTTCCCCTCTTAGGAGGTTAGATTTCATTTCTGTGGCGAATCAAACACAAATCTCCAGAAGATTGTTGTTCCACAGAACACAGGCTGCTGGCAGTTGTTCCCAGACTCAAAGGCCCATAAAACAAATTATGGGGTTATTTACTGAGAGAACAGAAAGATACTTTTAAATTGTAGCAAATATATTTCTAAATTGAGTCTATTAAGATTGTGGTGAGTAGGATTTTTACTATTGCTTTCATTGAATAGAGCCCTGAGATATTTGAAAGCATGAAGACCTTGAATTGTTTTTATTTTAGAAAACATGAGAAATGGTATGTGGAGAAAACTTTTGTACAAACCACAATAACTTGACAGATCTTCTGCTGAGGATAGAGTGCACCAGAGCAAACCAATATGTCTTAATTAATAACCCTGTCTACTCAGTACAACTGCAGTAATACTAATCATTTCCCAAGTAGTCTTGGCTGAATACAAAGGCTTTTTAGACTTCTGTTTGATTTGTTTTTTCAGAACTGTAGTGTTTTGAAGATAAATAAAAACTGCTAATGAATATGTATATGTTTCCTGATGCAGAGTATCTCAGTGAATATTCTAGGACAGTTTTGTAGTCTGCGATGAACCTGTTCCTTTGAAGCTTTTACTGATCTAAAAATGAAATAATTATGTTTGGATCACACAGTTTACTGATCTAGTTAGACAAAGAAACTAAGCTTAGACAAAATATTTTGAGACAGGAACACTTTTCAACCTCAAACCACAAAATACCATGAAAAATCTTCTCAGTAGCTCCCAGATAATTAAGAATTGGCTTAACAATATGGAACAAGCTTTAGTTTTACCTCTTAGGAAAAACCTAACAAACCCCACCATTTTCTCATTGCTTAAAACAAGAAAAGTGACTGAATTGAGAGGTACTGGAGGACTAGAGATGTCCATATGAAGGTTGTATGGATACTATACTGTGAAGCACCTGCTGTGCAGACTGATGACTTCATGTCCTGCTGTCCAGGGATAACAGTGGCAGCGGGGTCTTGGGAGGCAAGTGTCCCTGCTCCACACCTGTGGGCAATCCCAACGACAAGAGCAGAACTGGCTGCGTGGCTCTTTGCTTGTCAGCTGTTCATGTGGTCTGATTTCAGAATGACAGCTGTGGGAACATCCTTTGATTTGGCTTTGATGGGAGCTGAAGGTGGATGAGATGAAGTCTTCAGTTTTACTTCCAAAGCAGGGGGGAAAAAATGAAATTTCCATTTCCGCTTTGTGTTTTCAGCATTCCGGTGTCAATAAAAAGACTGAAGCAAGGGCGTACCTGCCCTTGCCCAACAGTACCTGCTGCATAAGGTACTGCAAAAGCTCCAGGCAGCCCAGCCACATTCAACCTGCTGCATTTAAGGTTATTTTGGAAGCATCATTCACCTTTGCCATGGGATGAGGGGACTGTGCTTGTTATGAGAGCATTTATAAGGATTGTAAGAATTATGAGAGTTAAGCAAAATTGAGATTAGCTGCCTTGGTTAGAGCATGGTGCTGACAAGGTCACGGGCCTGATCCTCCTATGGGCCATTCACTTAAGAGTGGGACTCCATGATCCTTCTGAGTCCTTTCCAACTCAGACTGTTCTGTGATTCTGTGATTGCAGCAACCAATGCTGAAGCCATCACAAGCTGCCACCCAAACCTCCTCATAGCCCCAAAATCCTTGCCCTAGATCTCTCTGGAGAAGACGCTGCTCTGTGTGTGTGTGTGTGTGTGTGTGTGTGTGTGTGTAAGTAACACTCCTGTGACACAATCAACTGGGAATTAGTGAAATCCTACTTTTACTGATAACTTAAAGTAGGATTCAAATTCCCTGAAGGGGAGGGGACAGCTCCTGCGACCACTGATGCTGATGTCCTGTAAGACAGCTAGCATTACAATTAGCTTTACTGCATCATCCAGAAATCCTGTACTAAGAAAGTCTCCAGTGAGGTCATTTCATGCCAGGTGGTTTGCCATGGGAACTCCAATTCCAGCCTCACCATGATACTACCTGGCCAGAACTCCATGGCAGGCATGGAGGATCTGCTGCTGAGGCTCCCTGGTTCTCCTGGCCGCTGTTGTCACTTCCCGGGGTGGTGGCAGTAGCAGAGAGCCTTTGGAGCAGACCTGTGACATACCAGCAAAGTGCTGTGTCTCTTCAGCTTAGGTGCCAGACGGCAGATGCCAGTGGAAGGAAGGACATTTATCGATCAGCCTTGGGCTCTGAATGAGTCCAGCCTGACCTCAAGTTGGGCTGCCTGCTCTCAGATGGAGACGGTGGGTTTGGGGAAAGTTTCAAATCCAGCTGATTAAGCTGACAGGTGTCGGGCTGCAGCTGCAGAGCAAAGGCTGCTCTTTAATGGGAGCTGCTGACCTTGTTAATCTGGGGAGAGCCATGGCCAAGTGCTCTCTGCAGGCAGAAATTTGCAGGCGAAAATGCAGCATCTTTCACCCGCTTGATGTTTCGGCTACGGAAGGTTTGGCAGCCACTTAAAAAAAAAGGATTGATTTTGTTGGGTTTTTTTCTTGACAAGCATTTTGTGTTTAGGTATCCAGAAGCCAGGGACTGATGGCTGCATTCCTCTCTTTCCAGCAGGAGCTGTGCTAAAATGCACATTTGCAGCCTGTCATGGACCAGTGCTGCCTGCTCTGGTACCAATGGTGCTGACTTTGCATTGTACCTCCCAGAACCTGCTTACCTTTATATTCACACTGACAATACAAATCAGCTCAAGAGCAAATGTCAGTCACTGCACAAGTACCAGCTCGTGCTGTATCCTTAAGTTTGCACGGCAGCTGTGTAGTTGTGTTGAACAGATTATTCCAGAAAGTGCTTTTGCACCATGCCAGGCATCCTGCAAAGAGAATAGGTCAATAATGCTATTTAGTGCCTAAATTTAGCAAAAGGGATCTTCTGCAGCAAGCTAAGGGAGCGCTGCTATCAAACATTTCCGAGTTTGAAAGCCAGGCTTTGTTGGCCTAAACATCCTGCCTACCAGTTTGGTCTCGTTCCAGCAGTTATTCCGAGAGCTGACATACATGTGGAGTTTGTTATGGTCCTGACTGTAAGAAGAGCTCTCCGAAACACATTGGTCCAGTTCTGTGAGCGCATATGGGCTGGATGTGTCTGGGCGTGGAAGCTCTGGCTGACAGAGATCAAGAAGAACGTCAGTGCCAGGTTTTGTCTTGTGCCTCCCAGGAGGCTCAACACAAGGGAGGAAAACAGCTTCATGATGTTTCTGGGCTTCGGGACTGATCCAAGGGCTGGCACAGCTGCCAGCCGTCACCCCAAGCGTTGCTATAGCTCGTGGATGCTGCCCACAGTTGCTCACCAGCTGCTATGCAACCCAAAATAGGCTCAGCACAAAGCACTCCAGGAAGCTCCCTCTTCTTTTCCCTCCATGTCCCCTTCATCCGGCACTGTGATGCAGAGAGGTTAAACTGAAATGAAGAGGTTACCTCATGAATGAATGGAATTAATTTAATTCATATTTAATAAATTTAAAAATAGCCAATTTTCTCTTGCAGATTTGAAATGAAGCAGCATTTTTTTTTTAACTAATCATTTCTAGCATTTATTTTCTCTTCTTAAGATAAATTTAATACTCATTTCATCTCTTTTTGACTTGTGGGAAATAAAATGAGTGGTTGGGGATTTCTTTCTTTCCTTCTTTTCTCTGTTTTTCTTCTTGTCACTGTAACTGCTTAATACTTTTCTGGTTATTACGAATAGTGCAGGGGATACTAATACTAATACTAATACTAATACTAATACTAATACTAATACTAATACTAATACTAATATCCCTACCAAAACTTAAAACTGTTACTGGATTGATGGCATTTCTTTTTCTTTTCTTTTCTATTTTTCAATGCTTCCAAACCTGGAAAATTTTGGAAAGCTACCTCTTGGTCCTACAGCCATGTAAGTTGTGTACTAGGTCAGAACAAAAGTCCATCTGACACAGTATTTATCTTCAGGAAGGGCTAGTAAGAGACAGGTAGAGCCAAGACTGAAAAAGGAGGGAAGAACAGTTATATGTACTCAAAGTATTTTCCATACATCTGTGACTGAGGAACTAAAAATAATATATTTGTGAGTAAAACTGTTTCACTCTTATCATTGCTATCTTGCTTCTCAGTACAAGACCAAGGTTCAAAGACAAGGTTAGATCCTTTGCTCCTGTTGCAAAATTTAAGTCATTAATGACTACAAGTGACCACTGAATTTGGGGGATTTCCCTGAAATTTCAGGTCTTGCACAGTGGAATTTTTATAGGCACTCTTGGTTTCTAAATGCATTGTGGCAATTCAGCACAGACTTGCGTGAAACTGTTAAGTACAACCGTGGTGTGGGATGAAAATATTTGTTAAATAGGCAATACTAAGCAAGGAGGTTGTTGGAATGCTTGGGTGAGAAATTAATCTTATCAGAGACAATAGAAAATGGAGTGGATATATATTGAGAACAATATGTTTAGAAATTTTCAGTTAAGCCTCTTAAGAAGCATTGGAGAAGATCAAAATCCATTTGTTTGCTTGTTCTTTTTCTTTCCCCATGGTGCTGTATTTCTTCCTGAATAAAGTAATTTCTTTCTAAAAGGTTTTACACAGTTTACCCTTTATACAGCATTGCTGTATATCATGGTTTAGCTTAAATATCCCGTCCCAACGTTGCCTGCCTTTCACTGTGGAGAAGGTCATCCCTGCTCACCTCTCAGCAGTGTCTCATGAGCTTTGTTATCCTCTCTAAAAATGTACCAAAATAAGAAACCATTACCATTCCACTGATCAACTCAGAAAGCCTTACCAGGCTGATGATGGGTGTGCTGAGGGGACAACAAGGTCCCCTGGCCCCCCAGCCTTGATCGTGTTATATTGTGATCACGGAGATGCCCTGCTCATGGAGCAGGATTCTCACTCTCCTTTGCCTGTTCAGCTTCTGACAGTTTTTCTCCCTCATTGAACAAGACATCCTGCATCACACAAAAGAGGTGTTTTTAGTGATGTTTTTGGGGTGTGCAAATTATAAGCAGGATTTGCTGCCTTGCTCCATTCCCTGCCATGAAAACAAGCACAGGATGGCTCCTGAGTGTCACCCTACCAGGCCTGCTGCAAACACGTTTGCCACAGCTTTAAACTTACTTTTGAGATAGAAGAGCTGGAGAGCCTGGAGTGTTACTTCTCCTCATACCTCAGGTGTATTGCTTTAGTTTTGCCATCCTCACCAGTTTTAGTTTTTCCATAGCTTTGCCATGGACCAAAGGTTTTGCTGTTGACTCTGTGATGCCATGGGATGCTTTCACCCCTTGATTTGGAGTGGAACATCATGGTTGTGACACTTTAGAGAAAGAGGCTGTCAGGGAGAAGATGGTGAGGAAGAAGGGTGATCCAAGGGAGCTTTCCAAGGATATCTGGTCAGCTTTAAGGGAGAACAAAGCTGCCTTAACACTTGGGTTCGTTGCTGACTTTTAGGCTTGGAAAAATGCCCATTTGGCTGCTGAGGCAGCAGCCTGAATTGTTGTGCAACTTGGCTGTGAAGGGAATGCAAAGGGATTTCTTCCCCTTCAGGTTCACGCATCGCTAACCATGCCAGGCGTGTTGCTCCGTACTGTACACCCTGAATGAATAAACTGTTCCTAATAAAGAACTGATGTTGCTAATATCTTTGTGTAATTTAAACCAAGGCTTTTTGAATTTAGCTCATTTGGGGAAGAAAAAAAACCACTGATGTTGCAAATGCTTATGCATCTGATTAACTTCGCCGCTTAGCTTAATTTGCAGGATCAGGGCCTTAGCTATCAAGAGGCTACATGGCATTACAGCCCTTCTATACATCTTCATTAGAGCCTCTTTCTTACGAATTTGCTTTCATGCGTATTTTTACAACCTCAGTCATAAACTGGATTGTATCTGCCAGCAGCAGTGTTTAACTATGTCAGCTCCTCAGTGCCTGAGCTAATCTCTTGTCCTGCTTGACAGGAGTCCGGGGGGAGATCTGTTTCCTAAGGATCAATGCATAAAAGTTGTCATGTTGCTGGTCATTTGCCTAAAAAATTGAGGACATCATGAGTTTTTTATTAGGGACAGAATTTTTGCCCATTTAGAGTTTTTGTTTGGGTTTTGCTTTCAAAATTTAATAAGAGCAGAACTGTTATTTTTCTCCAAAAATACTAATTTTCAGGCCTGAAAGTGATGGGGTTTTTTCCTGTTTTCTGTTGCTTCTATTCCTCTACTTTCCACCCTGGCCTCTCTGCAGCTTTTATTCTTCCTTTTCTGTTCTTTTTTTTTCCTTTACTTTTATTCCATCTTCTTTTCCATTTCCAGTATTTTTTTTGACTGACATGATAGAAAAATAGTTCCTCACAGCTTCCTCCAGCTGCTGTAGCTGCTGCACCTCGTGTTTTCAGATTTTAGATCTGGCAATCCTAGTGGGTGTCCGTCTGGGGAATTATGCAGGTGCAGAAAGGAGCAAGTGTTTCTCTTCTTGAAGGTCTGTGTTGTTTCTGCCCTCCCTGGTGTCTAAGGACATGCTCCCTCAACCAGCAGATCCCTCCAAGATCCCATGACTCTGGCCTGCCCACCACATGTGAATGCAGATATTAAAACACAAAGACTTCATTTGTTTTAAGGGTTATGCCTAATCCTTTCCCTCCTGGGGCCCTCTTTTTTGGAGTCCAAATACTTGTTACAGGACTCAGCTTCTAGAGGCAGATGTAGGACTGGCAGCTTCCCAGTTGTAAGAGACCTGGAGGAAAATTTCAACTGTGTGGGTCCCCGCATAAGTGCTGGTGAGCTTGGTGCCTGGCTGAAGCCTCCCCAAGCCAGGGGATCCTGCCAGCTGTCCCCTTGCCACACCATCAGACATGCAGGTGCAATATGTGAGCACTCAGAATGAATGTGTGTGGGCAGACCCTGCTGAGAGCTCATGGCAGGCAGAGCTCTTCTGGAAGTTGCTTTAAATACGGGGATTCATATGCCTCAAAGACATATGAGCATAACTTATCTGTTTGTTTGAAAAGCGTTTTATGAGCTCGTAGGGTTGTTTCATAGGCATGTGTGAATTTAAATTATAGTAGAAGTAAATTAATGGAGGAAGTAGAGATGAGATCTGCAAATTAAGTTATCCTTTCCATTAGTCAGAGTATTCTATTTAGAGTGGTTTCATTTTTTTTTATTCGGTTACATCACTTGGTAAATTAATTTCTGATTCTTCAGTGTGAGGTGGGAGGAAAGAGCCTCAACTCCACACAGACTGCAAAGATGAAATCTTTGCGTGGATGAACTGGGCATCAGTCCAAAGCTGCATTTCTCTGGAAAAATCTAGAGTGAGAAGTGCTGGTCCTTTGGTGCCTCCGTGGCACCTCAGGCTCTCCCCCCGTCCCTCATGATTTCTGGGGCTCACACCTGATCCCCGGTGTGGCGCTTCTGAAGCAGGGACCACCTCAGCTGCCTTTGCAGATGCACAGAGCCTGGTCAGAGTAGGTGTGAGGAGCAAGAGCCCCTGAGGCTTTGCCAAGATGAAAGGTTTGGTTGAGCTCTATGTTCACTGAGTCCTGCTCAGCTTTTGTGAGAAGTGATAGAGGCAAACATCTGCTGGCACCCAAAATGCTGCTTCCCAAGGCAGCATCGAGTCTGAGCTTTAGAAGCAGGTTTGTAGAAGGGCTGAGCACCTCTGGCTGCTGGGAGTGGGGCTGGGGGTGAAGGGGGGAAGATGTTTCTAACACTGGTGTAAAAAATGACATTTTTTGATTCGTTTTCAGAAGCCGTTTCTGGTATGTCCACCTCAGAAATGCTTCCTCATCTGCAAGGAGTTGCTTCGCTGCTTTTGCTGCTGACTTGTGTCTTCCCAGAGGACAGCAGAGCTGCTTACACTGGGGAATGTCACTGGCTGCTGCCACCCATGTGATGGGAGCAGTGCTGTGAGAGCAGGACAAACATTTGCTTTCCAGTGAAAATAAATAAAATGCCAGTTTCTAGTCTGCTTGGGTGAAATACCTGTTCCAAAGGAATCACAAGTGGAGAGTAATCTGAGTGGGCTGGCTCTTTCTGTAAAACTTTCCTTCCCAACCGATATCCCGTTTCTGCAAGTCTTCCAATTTTCGATAAAAAAACTTCCAGGTACAGTCTCCTGTCTATAAAGTCTCCCTTTAAAACTTCCAGCCCGTAGGCTCAGAAATGGACCCAGTTACACTGGAAAAGTGTCAGCTCAGTATTAAAAGGTGCGATAATCACCCCTGGAAAAAAGGAGCATTATTGATGCTGAAGTCAATAGCTGCTTATGGCCATTGGGGGACCTGGTGCTCACTCCATGTTTGCTTTTTCCCTGCAGGACTCAGTGGGTCAAAGCAGGTTTCCTTTGCAGTCTGGGGCACTGGGGGCACCGTGTTCAGTCAAGCTCACACCAAGCCTCCACTGAGAGCTGAGGCATCTCCACAGAGGCAGCAGTTGAGGCTTTGGAATTTTTTCTGTGTCTGAGGTTCACGGTGCTGTTGCCAGACGGTGACTTGGGGAGAGCACCATCCACAGCCAGCCAACAGGAGGGGCAAATCTGCAGTGGAGCTGCACATGTTGCATGGAGCCACACAACCTCCCCCTTGAGATCTGCTGCTGGAGTTTTTGCTCAGTGTCCTACAAGTCAGAGGGGTTCTGGGGACCTGCCCTCGCTGGTGCAGGCTGGCTCTGTTCGTTCAGCTCGTCTGCACACCGTGAGCCAAGGTTCTTGGGAAGGCCCGTGCAGCAGCACCCTTCTTCCCAGGCGTGCTCGTCGTGGTGGTGATTCCACCTGGCTCCAGCTAGGAAGGCTTTGGCATATATTGACAGTAATGCACACAGGGGGAAAAGCTCCCCATCTGTGGTCACGGAGCGGAGAGACGAGTGGCTGCCTTTCTTAACAGATGGCATAACAAACTACACGGAACTCGCGTCCCCCTGAGACACATAGCTTGACATCAGATAGTTTCAAGAACATATTGAAATAAGTCCTCCCTGATGATCGCCGTGACTTCAGACGCAGCCGTATCTCTCTCCCCGAATCCCTTGACAAAGCCGTGGGTGATGGAGGCACAGCAGTTTTGAGGGGTCCCACCCTGCTGCCTCTGCCGGCAGCAGGATTTGGGGCGGCGGGCTGAGCAGTGACTGAGACGGCCCCCAGATGCTGGGGACTGGAGCAGCGGGGAGCTAAGACGTTAGCACTTCTCCATAGGTAGTAAGTCTTTTCGAGCTGAATAAGCTCTTTGTTCTGAGAAATTCTAACTTTAAACATCTGTGGTAGGAGTTTTAGTGTTTTACTTTAGGGATAATAGACTTGGGCTTGTCTAAATGGAAGAGGAGCAGAACCGCTTTGAGGAACAAGCATGTTCAGAAGTTGCTTTTGCTGTTGGGAAGCTCTGTGTAGTGGAACACTGTCCTAAAGCTGGGCAGTGATCAGGTCATCCTGGCTCTCACAATACCCTGGACATGTGAAGCAATGCTCAAATATGAGCAAATTTGAAAATCTGGGAGCTCAAAATCATAGCGGTCAGCAGCCCAGATAGAGCCATCAGCACCCGAGATGCCTGGTGTGTCTGTAGGGGATGGGGCAGGACTGCCATTCCATGTCTGTCCAGGGCTTGGGATGCTTCGTGCCAGTACAGCCATCTCCTCAGTGATAGGGGTGAGTGAGAAAGAGGAACAAACAGCCCACCCGACATGCAAATAGCATCAGCATCAGATGGAGTGGGAGCTGGTGGAGAAACAAACATTAAATTAATTTAGTTCACAACTCTCCTGTAGGGTATGGGATCTCCCTGTTTTCCTGGGAAGAAGTCTAGAGAGATTAATGTCAAAAAGATCCACTAATTTTGATGACCCAATTTGCATGCCTAATGACCTGATTTTTCTCAACACTTCACGTTCTCTAGCATTTTATGTGCTAGAAGGACAGTGCCCTTGTTTTCTTTCACAGCAACGAGTGCTCAGCAGTTTTGTGAATCAGAACTTGGGGTATTAATTTATGCATTCAAAAAACAAAACCACACAATTACCGAGACACAGCTTTCACTGTATGGTTTGGATGACTTGGCAGTATCTCAGAAAAAGTCTTCAGCAGGGACAGAGATAGCAGCAAGTGCCCCAGGACGCCATTCAGCTGCCTTCCCCATGTCTCCTTCCTCCTCAAATTTCCTGCCTCGTCCACTGGGCAGCTTCCAGTTTCAGCAACAAATGAGAGGGGAATTGAGTGGATACAGGGCTCTTTCCCAGCAGATGCTAACCCGGGTGTTTACAAACTTCTGACATCCTGATTTGAAACCTTAATATATCTGTGTGATTACTTCTATAGAGCACAGCATCTTCTTTTTTTCTCTTTTATCCTTTATCCTGTTCTGAAGAACTTACATTCTGTTTTAATATATGAAAGAATCACAGAATTTTTTGGGTTGGAAGGGACCTCTGGAGGTCATCCAATCCAACCCCTCTGCCAAGGCAGGGTCACCTGGAGCAGGTTACACAGGAATGTGTCCAGATAGGCTTGGAATGTTTCCAGAGAGGGAGACTCCATGACCTCCCTGGGCAGCTGTTCCAGTGCTCTGCCACCCTCAATGTTAAGAAGTTCTTCTTCATGCTAAGGTGGAACGTCCTGTGTTTTAGTTTATGGCCATTGCCCCTTGTCCTGTTGCTGGGCACCGCTGAAAAGAGTCCAGCATCATCATCTTGACACCCGCCTTGGAGATATTTATATGCATTAATGAGACCCCCTCTCAGTCTTGTCTTCTGCGGACTAAACTGGCCCAGCTCCCACGTAATTTCTTTCCCCTTAGTGAATCCATGCTGACTACTCCTGATGATCTTCTTTTCTTCTGCATGCTTGGTGATGACCTCCAGAATGACCTGTTCCCACACCTTTACTGGGATGGAGGTGTGGCTGACTGGCCAGTAATTTCCTGGGTACTCCTGCTTTAAAGTACTGGGTACTCCCTTTTTTAAAGTTGGGAGTAATATTGCCTTCCTCCAGTCACTGGGCACCTCTCCCATTCTCCATGACTTTTCAGAGATGATGGAGAGTGGCTTTGCAACAAGGTCTGCCAGCTCCCTCAGCACCTGTGTGTGCATCAGGGCCCATGGATATATGGAAATGAATTGCATGTAGCTGATCTCCAACCCAGTCCTCTATGACCAAGGGAGGTCTTCCTTTCTCCCGACTTCTTCTCTTACCTCGAGGTCTGGGACCCCTGAGGGCTGACAGCAGTAAAGGCTGAGGCAAAGAGGGCATTCAGTAATTCCACCTTCTCCATGTCTTCCATTACCAGGACACCCAACTGATTCATCTGCAGCCCCACATTTTCCCTAATCTTCCTTTTGCTGCTGATGGAGTATCTCTGTAGGTTCCTTCTTGGGTTCTGTGGTTACGTGTGTGGATTTGAACACCAGGAAGTTCTCACAGGCCACCACTGTGACCCTGCAAGGAGCACTGCCATCAAGAGTGACAGCTTTGCCCCTCCCCCCTCCACCACGGTGCCACCATGGCAGGTGTGTGACTGGATCCAGACCAGAGGAATGACCCCAGCTAAGCCCTAAGGCTTTCATCCATGAAGCTGAAATAGAAGACACATTGGATTTGGACAGGCTGCTGAAAAGGAACAATATTACTTCTCTTCAGCCTCCTGCTATTGGTCATACGTGTTGGGTGCTGGTGTGGCCCCACTGTGGACCAGTGCAGGGGGACAAGCTATTTAAAATATCTTCCTGGGTATTTGCAGGATATTTGCCATGTTGCTGATCCCAGCATAACTTGTTCTTTGGTGTGAGGAAAGCCCATCCTGTGCCAGCAAGTTCACTTTCACTGCACGTACATATGCCAAATGCAGACCTTGCTACCTGCACAGGACAGAAATCCTGCTCCTCAGTGGGAAATGTTCCAGGGGCTGATCTGTACCTGGGCTGGTCTGTGTCACCCACGGAGAACTAAAATGCAGCAATGTTCAGGAGAAGTGGGGTGGCCTTTTGACTGTGACATGTTACACACAGATTTGAGGCAGACAGTGAAGGAGAAACTTTAGCAGCTTGCTTGAAATCAAATGTCAAATAAAATCAACACGATTTAATTAAAGGGAAAAAAAATCTTTCCAAAAAATCTTTGAATTAGATTGAAGACTCTATCTCTTAAGAACATACTGCAAGCTTAATTTTTGATGTTACAGTTAAATAAAGGCATACTTATCTGATTAGCTGTAATCCTCTCATGTTTATTCCTTGAGTCAGAGACCTTATAAAAATGTATCTGAGATTTAGAAGTGGGACCCAAGGACAGTTTGCACCTGGTCTCCGTGTCTGATTGCGAGAAGATATCTCTGCAACGTTACCAACAGAAAATTACTCAGCTGTTTTGATAATCTCTGTTGTGCTCAAAACTGAAAGGTAAAACAAATATATTTGTCCATCTTTTCCGTGGTTACCAGTCCTCACCCAAGTGTTTTGGACTTTCCCTCCTTGTAACAGAAATGGAGCACAGACTTGACCAAAATCCCAAGACCCCATGATAAAGGGATTGAAACTCTCCTCAGCCATAAACAAGAACCTCCATCCCACGGCCCTGATCCCACAGTTTGGGCTCCCTAGAAGGGAGTCCTACATAGTGCCCTCATTTCAGCCATGGTCTTCCTCACTGGCTGAGCACAAGGATGGAGTTTTCTGTGTGACATCTCCTCGCAGTCACTCTGGGGCCATCTCCAACATGTGGCTGGACCAGTTGCCCCAACTCCATCTGTAGTCAAGACAGAAGTTACTAGGGAAATCGAATTAATGACTCATCCCATGCCGGAAACAGGTCAGACCATCACACCCTGGATCTTGTTCCCTTGTATCTCTAGAAGTCTCCATTGCAGGGGTCTGATGGTGAGATAAAACCCATCCAAGGAGACTAATATTCAGATTATTTTCTGTAATGCTCACATTCTGACTACAGAAAAAAAATCATGAAAATCTAGTTGGTAACTGTATTTTTAGACATTTAAAACCAAACACCAAAAACGGGTAGAAGAAGGATTTGCAGAGGGTTTTTTTGTGTCTCTGCTCTGTTGGGAGTGCCCGAGCTTTCCCTTGCTGCCATTAGTGGGAGCCATCGCACAGGGCAGGGCAGGACCCGTCCCTGCTTGGGGCTCACTCCACTTCGATATTGGTTGGGATTATCTGCTGCAAATGTTACAGAAACCAAAGTCTCCGAAAATGTCTCAGCTGGGATTGTTTTGGGTTTTTTTCCTTAGCAATTATTTCATTTGTTTGTGAAAAAATACATTTTCCAATGACCAAATTTCCAAAAATTAAGTGGTCCTCTGCCCACTTCATAGTAAATGTTTAACATATTCAAAATTAATTAATTTGGGTTTTCAGTGTAAAGTGGTCTTTTCAGCCAGAAAATTGTCAATGTCTGCCATTGACTGTTATTTCCCATTACACTTGTGTACTCACAGCTCCCTTGCCTGTGAGCAAATGTTACCTACTACTAGTGAAAAATTGTTAGGTTTATAAATCTCAAGGAGTGGCATGCTGAGCAGTCTTCATTTCCATCAGCTAGCCATTTTCTCAAGTTTTATACTTCTCTCATGGTAAGAGTCCTGTAATATATTACATCAGTCTCACAGGATTGCATTGAGGCTGTTGCTGAAGCTCATGTGGGAGGAGTGGAAATTGAATTTGTAGGCCACTGGAAAATATTTTTAAGACACAGAGCCAGAGGTCCTTCAGTTATCTTTCCCATTTGCAATATAATGGCATATACAATGAAACTGCTGCTTTCAGTGGAGAAACGGGTCTGGTTGTGTTTCTTGTCCCTGCACGCTGCTGCAAAGATGCTATTCCTCCTTGGGAAGGTCCTCAGCCAGAAGACTCTTTCTCAAGTCCATTTCCCAGGCACTTGAGGAGCAGTCCAACTTCCACTGAAGCTGGTGACGGTGACGTTGCTTTTGGAGGGGGGAGGATCAAGTCCTCCATCAGAGCTTCGTTATGAAACCTCTGCCTGTTCTTTGTAAGCCACACAGAAAAACAATCAAAAATAGCTTTTCTGACTGATTTGAGAGCACAGCTGTGATAGAGGTGTGATAAAAGGCCCAGCTTCAAAACCTGTGTGATCATGGTGGTCCTAGTGTGAGTTACAGCAACATTTCACATCTCTGTTTATTTTAGTTAAAGAAGAAAAGTTTCAGTTACTGTAGACTTAACAGATTTTTATCTCATATAAAATATGCCTAGCAGAGGACACACTTCAGTATGGTTTCATTGTTAGCAGACCTTCGGCAGTTCATGTCAAATATCAGTATACTGGACTTACACACACTATTGATTTAATGACAGCTATCACTGCAAGGAATTGATCTAATGTTTTCATTAGACTTAAAAAATGTTTTAACAACAAGTTCATTCAGAACTGGATAATTGCAAACCCCTACATGGCCAAAGATCACATTCCCTATTGAAGTGTAGTTTAGATGATCTTTTTAGAAGATAAGTAGATTAATAATAATAGAGGCACAGTTGAGGGAAATTAAAGCTAGTCTTCATGCCTTAAAACATAAATAAATTGAATTATCACCCATTATATTACTGGAGGGAATTTTCTGAACTTTTGAACAAATCTTAATGAATATGCAATGGTATTTTACTTCCTCTTGTAGGCACAATGTAACTGTTTTTGTTGCCCTCTTCTATTTGTCTGTCCTTTTTGTTCCTTGCGCCGTGGAGATTAGCAGAGGTTGGTCTCTTCTGCTTGGGTTGGGCATAAAATTTTATTAATTTTCAGCAGTGATAACATCTTTTGCCCTTGAATGTGAACAGGCCAAGGAGGGGCATTTTGTGAGAGATTTCAGGACATGCTGTCCTCACAGACACGATGTTGGACTGTCCTCCAAGGAAAGTTTTGCGTTACTGGCTGTGACTGAAGCAATGCTGGACTGATCAGTGGCTCTGCATGAGGGCATTGCCTAAGTACGAGTAGAGAAAGAAGTTTCCTGTGCTGATGTGGAACGTGCAGACACATTTCCCCTATGACTCCAGGTGACGGTGGTTTTCTTGTCAAACTATCTTCAGCTTCTGCTTTGCCTTATACTAAGGCTCTTCCTTTCCAAGTACAACAATCAATATTCCATTTGTTTGCTGACACTGGAGCCATAAGTCAGTGGTCACTGAGATGAGTCATGGCTTGTACATGGATCTTCCTTGGCATTGTGGGTTTCTTGCTGCTCTTGGTAAAGGACTGCAGCTTTCAAATACTTCTTGAGAGCCCACCCAGTGTCTCTGTGCACCTTGGCTCTGACTGCCTGCAGTCTGTTGTGCTCAGGTCTTTCAGCCAAATCTTAGATATCTTACAGTGGATGTTTGAAAATAAGAGAAGACAACAATAGGGTTGCTTTGACTATGAGGATCTCAGCATTACCTGGAGTAAAACCTGGGTCTTCCCTCCCACCTATGGAAAGAATTACTTGTCCCTTAATTACAGGCATCTTTTTCTACCAGCTTTGCTTCAGTCCACATTCTGGGGGACGTTACAGTTCAGGAAAGTCTAGAATAAAGAGTATGTCTGGTTATCTAGACTGGTTATCAAACACAGCAATTCTGAACCAACATTCCTATATACTACCTCAGAAAAATCAGAAGCTCCTCTTTTAAGGAATATCCTGACCTTTCATATAGGTCATGTAGCTTTACTGAACTCGGGGCTCTGTCTGACTGAAAATATTTCCAGTATAACCATTAATATCAGATTGGGGCAAACATTGGACCTACATGGAGTCCTGTCACAGAACAAATCTGGGAAGTAAGGCAGACCCAGCAAAAAATCCTACCAGACTATGTGATGTATTATTAGCTGTTCTCTGGTAGAATTATGTTTTGTAAGAAATACAGTAATAGATTATTCTGATGGTCAGAAGGTACTTAAAGTGAATGAGAACAATGCAATGAACCCATCCAATCTATTGCAGCAAAAGTGCAACCTATAGCTGCTACTTAATTTCTGCCACCAAAAAGCTGCTTGCAGGCAAGTGAACTGCATGGTTAAACTGCTGAGGAGTTCAGGCACCCCAGCACAGCCACACAACTAAAACCTTTTGGCTGCAGAGTTGCAGTCTGCACCACTGTGGAAGGAGGAGAAGTCCCTTCCCAAAGGTGATCTGCAGTGTGGCAGACAAACATCATGTGCTGTGGGGAGCAGTGAGACCAGAGGGACACTGTAGGGACATGGGATTGCCCTGGAACAAGGCTTGGGCTTCTGAACAACACAACATTTGCTTTAAATAACTTCCACAGAAATTCAGCCACTGTGGGAACTAAAAGTCTCCATGTGTCCTTTGGGGCCAGGGTTTTGTATGCTTTAAGGTATAATGAAGATTAAAGGCAATATTCTTAAATGAGCAGGGAGATGCTTATGCCAAAATATACATGAGTAATCTAGAGCATGATACAAAAATGCAAATGCAAGAATAGAAGAAAATCAGGACACTGTAATGCATATTGCTTTAATTTGAGGAGCAAAGGGATTTGAGTGGATTTCTAGGGTATAATGCAATACAGAATAATACAGTGTTTATGTCAGATATAGCTGACGAAATCTCCCAACAGATCAATGCAGGAAAAGGGTATAAATCAGAAGTATTGGAAGGTGTCACTTGAGAGCAACTCTATTCTCAGGCTAAGGTAATATTTTCTGATACTCCCCGTAGTTGAATATAGCTAATGTGAAACAATGTGGGAGAGGAAAAAAAAAAATTCCAAATGGCACTTGAAGGGAAAATGAAAGTTTAAAATATCATCTTCAGGATCCATCTTCTGTGCAGATGCGTCTGGGTGAAAAAGAGCACCCATCATAGCCTTAGCAATTATGAAGATGAAGCTGGAACAGCAAACATTGCTGCTGGGACAGAGCTGAACTCTGCTCAGGGAAGGGGAGCAGCACCCTGCACTCGAGCACTGCCTCAAAGTGTTGCTCAGCGCTTGGCTCTGTGCACCAACCTCTCCTCTAACAGAGCGACAGACACAGCCCAGCTGAAATGATGGGGCTCCCTGCTTGTGAAGTGCCACACATTTCTTTCACGTTGCATTTTTTCATTCTTTTTTGACCATGTTAAATAACTTTAAGTTAATGTGCTGGATACAAATAATCAGGTTTCTGTTGAGCATAGACTTTACTGAGAAAAAGGAAAATTGATGAACTTAACTAAGAGAACTGCTATCACTGTCTCCAATAATTGCTTCTCCTTCATCATCTGTTGAGTTTTAATATGTAAATGAATGGAGGAAGCCTTCTGGCTTTGCAGTCTCTGTGAGAGAAGGTTCTTCACGACAAATACCATTTTGGAGGAAAAGAGAATTTGCTGTAAGGTAGGCCCAAGCTAGGACACATTTTTACTGGTTTTAAATCACTGGGCTCATTTCCTGTCACCGGTGATATGAAATCAGACCAAGGGAGCACCAGCTGAGCACCTGCTCTTCTGCTTGTGCTGGACTTCTCCTTCCTTCCTAACCCAGTTCTCCCTAGGTTGTTGTAATATTATTCCTAAATTAAAAGAAAAGAGAATGATGAGTAGGTCTCTACGGGTAGAAGAAGAGCTGGCTGCAGTGGAGATGTGTGCCATCCTGCCATCCCAGTCCCCTGGGCACGTTTGCCTCTCTCAGCTGAGTGCATCACTTCACCTCTGGGGCCATGCATGTGAGGGCAGGAGGCATGGGCTGGGTAATTTCCACTTCCCCCCTCTTGAAACTCAGTTTAGCAGTACTTGTAGGGATGGCCTGTTCTGCCTTCAGAAATCATTTTACATGTGTCTGCCTGCTTTAGCTTCTGCTTGATTTCTCTATCTACCTAAAGCTTGGAATTTAATAGATGAGTAGATAGTTTGAAGTTATCCTCTTGTCCATGAATGCCTGTTTTTATTCAGATAAAATTTTCTGACATCTCAAACTTTTATCTTGAACATGTATTAGACAAGTTGCTTAGTATATATATTTGCGGTGTTCACAAAGTGATGGCTCCATCAAAATTTCTGTTAGAAAATGTTTTTTACCTGCACAGGCTGGAGGCAAGGGGAGGGAACAGGTTTGTAAACCTCCCTCACAACCTCAATCTGACCTGAGATTCAGTTCATTCCAGGGTGAATTCTCAAATGTAGAGAGATAGAGAAGATAGTCTCGTTCTTGGGCCACCAACTCGGGTTTGAGGTGCACGGTTTCCACTGCCTCACCTGAGCTTTCCTGTGTCTCCAGTGTCCCTTTTATCTGGGGGAGAAAAGAGGACCTGTCCTTCCGCCCACCCCATACCATGATTCCTTTACAGAGCTTCTCAGAGCCTCTCCTGCTCCATCACCTGATGGTAGTGCTGGGCTGCCCTCCTGGGGGCAGTTTTGCAGCAGGGACCGTAGCAGACCCTCAGTGGGAGGCGGTGTGACCTCCTCCTTCCCATCTGCCACTCACAGATTTTCCCCAGGTTTCACATTAGCTGTTTTGCCTGGTTCCAGTGCAGCCTGCATGGAAGTTCTCCCAGCGTTCCTCGTTTGGTGAGGGGTTGCTTCATGTCCAGCCACACCTGCTGCCCAAGTGCAGTTGATGAGTGATGCAGGTTTGCTGTTAATCACAGAACCTTTTGGGTTGGAAGGCACCTTAAAGATAATCTGATTCCAACTTTCCTGCCATGGGCAGGGATGCCACCCACTAGATGGGGTTGCTCAGGGTTCCCTCCAATCACACATCAAATGTCTGTGCTTTCTGATGATCTGATCTTTCTCTCCAGATGCAAAATATGAAAGACCAAGGACTTAGAACCAGGACTCTTTCAAAATTACCTTCTATTACTGATGGTTTTCTTTTGTAGTTACCATTAAAAGCATGTTTTTTAAACACTTTCCTTTCACATATGATATGCCAGGTTAATTTTGGTTGAATTCAGTACCAAACCTGTAACATACTATGGAGTAAAATACAAATCTCTCGTGTTAGAGTGTAATACCGAGTCAATAAAGTTACCTTCATGAATTCACACTGCATTGCCTTTAGTATAGTATTTTTTATATCTATTATGAATTGAATTCTAAACCAGCACACCATCCTTCCCATGAGCTGGGCCAGCCTAGGATTTGGCCGGGTCACTTTACTTCTGAAAATCAGTATTGTGTTGACAGTTGTCCAGCCCCCTGCAACTTCCAGGACTTACTGAATATTCATAATAATGTTCCAATGTTAAGGCCTTTTAGTAGGTTCTCTTACATTTCTGTAAATAAAAGTTTAACACAGCTGAAACTAAGACTAGCTCTGAGGTGGGAAGGCAGCAGAGCATGAGCAGGGTGGACAGGACTGCTCAGCACTTGATAGGAATCACTAACCAAGAGCCTTGTAGTGATTTTGAGAAGGCATCAAACACTCTTGTTCAGGGTAAAAGAGCTGCTAAAACTAGGAGGAGGATTAACTTAGGAACTCTGCTCCTCTGTCTCTTCCAGGAGTGCAAACTGGGAAGAGACATGCCGAAGGAAACCCGGAAGGAAACCCCTGGAAAGGAATGGGGATCAGAGGGGGAGCTGAGGACCCTGCAGTGGTGTGCCCAGGGAGCTCAGGAAGCCACGTGCCAGCTCCCAGCCCTCAGACAGGGGCTGCAGCTCCGTGTTCCTCTGCTGGGGGGTTGGGTCATACGTGCACAAGCCCCCAGGGAATTTTGAGATTAAATGTCACTCTCAGGAATGCGGTAACTTCACTTCTTTTTAAATACATTTCCAGCCCTTTGCCAGTGATTAAAGTTCAAGGTCGAGATGCATCTTTGCTTGTGGACATTTGCTTTGATTCCTGATGTGCTTTACTGAAAAACCTCAGACGTACAGCGAAGGAGGTGACAGCATGTCAGAGAAGTACATATTTAGTTCTAGCAGCGAGTCAATCAGACATCTAGGCAATTACCCTCTGCTCAGGATGACAACTGAGAGATGTGTTTATTCTGTCTACAGGAATCTCTGTTATTTTAGGATCCTTTCCAGAGTGCAACCAGTGCTAACTTGTCAGTACGTGGAGACTCTTGTTTATGCTTTGGTTTCCTAGCTGGGTGGGATTATTCAGTTATTGACTTGCTGGCCTCCACTCAACCTTTTAAATTCATTTCTACCTTCCACACAGTTTTTTGGCAGGAGCTACAGGCTGTCTAAACCCAAGCCCTCATATCTTCATCTGTGCTGATGAATCTTTTATCTGCTTTTCAAAGGGTATTAGCTCTTCCATGAGCTGTGAGGTAGCACCTCACTATCACGGCTGAGACTCCTGCATTTGGCTGTGGTTTGGCATCTCCCACAGCCTGACACCAGGGTTTGCTGGTCCTTCCCAGGCCTTCCCACCCTGGTGGCCCTTGCAGAGACAGGGCTCGCTCTGCTTGTGCGGTGGGATCCCCGTGTAAAGCCCTGCTCTCCTTTACATCCCTGCAAAGCCACTGACCTCAGAGGCATCACTACGGGTCAGCATGGGACACTGGAAAGCCAGCTAGTGCCTGTCCTCTCCAGACCTACCGTAGGCACACTGCGGGCAGCCACACTTACACCTCCTGCCTGAGTCTGATTAGTGAGCTAAATATTTTCTGCTCCGTGGGAGCACCCGGTGCCATACAAGCTGGAGGCTTCCCTCAGGCAACGAACAGATGAGTTTAGCTGGAACAGACTTTGTTATCTTTTGACACTTTACTGGGGAATCAGTTCTTTCTGTGAGGAAAAAGGTGTTTCTGATGGTGTTTGCCTTTCTGAGTGATGCAAAGCCTCTGGCAAGCTACAGAAGTGAGCCCCGGAGCTCAGCTCAAAGGCCAGCCTCTGTTACCCCCCAAAATGTCCCCAGATGGGGCAGGAGTTATAAGCAGCATACATGTGCTGAGCAGAAGCTCCCCCTTTTCATTTGAAGAGGATTCAATATACCCTGTACTGCCCTGGCCAGGCAAGACTCAGAGCACCCAGCTCCCCTGAGTCCCTCCAGTGTCACCTAAGGCTGGGTGCTGCACCCTCCAGGGTGGGATGGCATCTGAGCCGTGCACAGAGACAACCCTCTCCCACCCCACTCAAACCTCTCCCCACTAAAACTCTCCCCTCACACACCCCCTTCTCCCACTGCAAGGATGGAGGACAAAGAGGGTTTTTGCAGGTTCAGGAGGCCTTTCTTTCTTTCTCTCCCTAGAAGCCTGGTTATTACAGCAGTAGCCTCTAGCTACATCTGTGAAGAGGAGCACCTCCACCAGGCACCTCCTGTAATAATGACTTCTTTTTTCTTTGAACTTGCGAGGCACCGTGGTATGACATTAAGAAGGTGAATCCAAAGAGGACCATAGATGTAGGGTCATTCTAAGTAAACCCTGACGGGACACAAGAGAGGAGTAAGGTAGCAGAAAAATGATATGACAGCACATAATTGCTGATATGTGCAATTACCAACCACTTATCCAAACAGCAGTTGGTCTTAATCTTACAACCTTTTTTCTTGCTAAGGGTATCAGCCACTAAATTGCTTCTGCTTCCTCTGGGACACAAAGTAATCTTTAGGCTTGAAATTGAGGTATTTTCCTTCCTTTTCAGTACCTACATTTCTTTGCCTTTTTAATATTTGAAGTGGTATTGTTCCATTGTTAATCTTGATAAAAAATAAATCAGAGCTACATGCATTATTAAGACAGAGAAAGAAAAAGGAAGAATGAAAGAGAGAGAATATATGCTCTACCTAGAGAGAGACTGTTATCTAATCAGGCATTGCACTGAGGTCCAAATAGTGCCCATTGCCATCCATGGGCTTCCTATGGTTGCTGGATACCTTCAACTTCCATTACCTGTGGTGCAAACTGAGGGTCATCAACATTTTGCTGGACCAAGCCACCACATTGCCAACCTCCAGGAGCAAAGCTTGGCTTACTCTATGTGTTTTGCAGCCTGGACATTAGAGATCGTCCTCCATACACGTAAATAGAAAAACCTCTGGAAACGTTTGGTGAGCTAGGTCATTCAGCAGATATTCCAGAGGATTGTTGTTGACTCAGATAATAAACCTTTGCATCATCCCCAAGTGTAAACTCAAAGGCTTAAGAGAGTATATAAGGCATAAGAAGATGGAAGATGCTTCTTTATAAATGGCAGAGCCTTCTTATGGTTCTCAGGCCTGTCTTTAGCAATTATGTCGATTCTCAAGCTATTACTGAGGAGGACTGAGGATCAAGCTGTCCAAGGATATGTCTGGAAGGAGGCAGCAGCTTTCCAAGGCAGCTGGAAATGAGAGGATCGGAAGATGTCCAAGACATCTGAGTCTTCCGAAGTCCAGCTCCAAGGAGTTTATCTTCCCTGTCAGTGAGAACTCCATGCTCAGGGTGCCATTGTGGCCAACAGCAAGAGACCAGCTCATGGATAGTAAGATTAACAACTTACAAGTGAAAGTGAGAGGAGAGCACAGTGGCTTGGCTGGCATATCATGGTTAGTCTGTAGCAGAACAAGCTTCTGGGGTGGTGCCAGGTCATTCCCCCAACCCATGGACTTGGATGGCTCAAACAGCACGGGTCAGACTTCAGTACCAGGTTGACATGTGGCTCTTCCTCACTCTGAGCAAGAAAGCCACTCCAGCGTACAAATCACAGAACGTTCTGGGATTGAAGGGACCTTAAAGATCATCCAGTTCCAACTCCATGATGTCTCGATGTGGGCAAGAGTATGGATGGCTGGCCACACCTGCCTGAGGGCACACAGGACCTGACTGCAGCAGATCTTGGTACGATAAACAAAGTTATCTGTATCTTGGTACAGATAACCAAGCAGATATTAACAGAGCCTGACTCTAGTGCATAGCGCCATTCTTGTTTATTCATATGTTGACCCCAGTATTAGCAGTACACATTTCTTAAACAAAATCCGTGTCCTGCACTGTTAATTGTTAACATAACAGAGGGTTCGTGAACCCATCTTTCATCACATCACTTAAACATTATTTAAACAGTATTTTATTACATTTATTTCTTCAGAGGCAAAACCATTTCCTTGCTATGCCTGTCAACTGATTTGAAAACTAAGTATCTAAATTGCTATAGTTTATTTTTCACAATTTCTATATTGTTTCATTATTAGCCTTGGAGAATAAAACAAAAAATGTAGACCTCTGTTGTCTTAATTTTAGGATTACAGAAAACTGCTTTCCCAGGAAAGAAATATTGGCTAGCTTGTTAACAGAATGAATTTTAAACCTTGGTTTGGATCTTCAAAAGTGAGCAAGGGAGTTAGAAGCCCGAATCCAGTGACTTTCAAAGAGAATTGGTTACTTAAAATTCAGAGGCCTCCTTCAAAAGCTCATCCCTAATCTCTTCAGGACCATTTATTCTTCATTGTAATTAACTGTGGATTTAGACTTCAGTATAAATTCACCTTGACTAAAATTTACAAAAGCATCCTGAAGTCCTGTTTTCAGAATGGCTCAGGCCCCAGAAAGCCCAAGCTCTGCTGAAAGTCCCTGAAGTTACTAGAGTGGTACCTAAAGAGTCTTTCCTGAGCTACAGAGTTCAGTTGTTTGCATCTGGCACATCCAATTTCCACCCCACAGCAAGGTCTGTGCACCCACCACCTTCCCTCCCACCACAAGCTGGGGTGTGTGGGCCAAAGAAGTGGAGCAGTTGCTCCTGCTCATTCTGGACCTGGCAAAGGTGACCAGGTTGGTGAGATGGGCAGTTAAACACACCTGGCCATGATCTGTTTTGGTTGATGGGCTGCACAATTAAAAGAATGCATTTTATTAGGATATTGGTCTTCAAGAAGAAGGGAAATATTTGGCTTGGTATGAGTGAGTAGGGGTTCATAATGTACATTGAAGCGAATATAAAGAATGGATATCTATGGAAATAGGTTTTCTTTTCTCAGCTGAGCTGTTAAGTGTGTAACATGTACAGTAGGTTTTAAAAGAGTGGCATAATCACCTCCTGCCTATTAATTGCTCTTCCATCTTTGCAAAGGACAAGGTGCAGTGAAACCCAATATTGAAAGCAACACCAGAAAAGCAAAGAAAAAACATTCTCTGGGAGCATTAAGATTCCCACTTCTCATGCTATGATTGCAGAAGTCTCAATTCAGAAGGCTCTGCTTCTGCAGCACTCTGCCTATTTTTATGCACATGAGCCATTCTGTAAACCTCTGTACTACCCTGATCCCAGCATGTTCCTCTGTGTTCTCAAAATCAGGGCTGGGATCCAGGGTCTGCTGGCTCTCACTGCTTCACTGCAAATTGCTGCTGGGTGGAAAAAAGGAAGCTGAGAAAAGCCTGTGTTTTGTGTTTTCCACTGGGCCAGTAGTGGTAGCTCCTACTGTCTGGGAAGCCTCAGAATAAGATTTCCCATCTACTGATTCACACAAGAATTTTTGTTGCTTTAGGTAGGTTGGTTTGTTTTGGTTTTTTTTTTTTCCTCTTGTTTTAATGCAGAAAATGCTGATTTGCTGATGACAACAGTTTTTTGGAAGAATCACATGAAGCAGCTCTGATGACAATTTCATAAGGGCAAACTTTTTAGTTCCAGGAGGACATTCCTGTGCAAGGCTGGACTGCACCTGGACAGAGCACGTATTTGGGAAGAGGAGGTTATATGAGCAGGTCTGTCCTGGTACCCAACAAGGCAGGGACCAGTTCCCTGCCCTGTAAACAAGGGTATGACACGGGTTGGGTCTGGATTCATGCTAAACGTTCTTCACCCTAAACTGCTCACTGCAACCTGCACTGTCCCCATAAAGTATTCTTAAATAGTGATATTTGAGATAAGTTCAGTGACATGGAGGGTATGAGATCAGTGCCTGAGCCCATGTGTGACACTTGGCAGCCAGAACCCTGCCTGACACCAGCTCTCCTGTCTGGGTACCACAGGCATCAGCAGCATCAGTGCCTCCACTATTGGTATTGGACATTTTTTGGCACCCCAATCTCTGATTTTCCCCAGAAGAGTACTGATTATTCCGGGATCCATCTTTTGTCTTGCTTTGTTTTTGAGCAGAAAATTCATCCTAAAGCCGAGAACTCTTTTTCGTTCAAGTTTTTGTGAAGCTTGTTACATTCTGTAATCAGTTTTGGTTTCGATAAATCAGGCTCTGTGTGAATGTGTGGACAGAATAAAATATACCTTAGAGCAACCTCCCTATAAACAGCTCTCCCAGTCACAGTCTCGCCCTACATTTCTGCCTCTGATTTTGCACTGCTTGTCTAATTATGTTGGCTGCTATGTAATTATTTTCATGGAACAATAATTTTAACAGCGTGCAGTTTATCAGAGGTGCAAATTATACATAATAACGTGCAGCAATTTTCAGTTAAAACTTGCATAACATTCAAAAGTCCTTGCATTTTTCAAGAAATTGAGGGGGGGAAAGTATTCTTCATTTTGTATCTATCCTTTTTCTTAGAGAAAACAACCTAGTGATTTTCTTGGAGTCAATTAAATCCATTCGAAATAAAGCACTTTTATTTTGGAACAAGGCTGTCCACATGGGGAGTTAATCAAGAATAATTATCCCTCTCTAAATTCACATCCTCGAACAATTTGAATTAAATCCCCAGTATAGACCAGCCCTAAATGTCAGAGGAGGTCAAAAAAAGAGTGAACCAGAGGAGGTCTATCATATCAGGAAGCACTGAGAATAAAAACCTTGCTGAGCACCCAGGCCAGGCTGGTGAGGAAAGCCGTGTCCGGGCTGACTCAGACTCACTCCCCAGCCTTGGTTACACACGCACTTGCTCAGCGATGTGAAGTCAATCCCATACACATTCCAGCAGCATCATCTGCACATGCACAGGTGCTGGTGATAGCAGCATCGGGAAGGGAGATGCTGTGATCATCAGGTGAGAGCAAGGATAAACATGGTTCAAGGAGAGAATTTTGCTCAGGGATGCCTTTTCCCCTTCCTCTTCCAGCAGGCTGAAGGCAACACGACTTTTATACCGACTTTTATACCTTTCAGAGTCAGGGAGTTATAGGTAATTTAGGCACATCTGCACTTCCATCTCAGAGCTGCCAAACTCTGGCTTTATTTAAACCCATACTTTGCTTTCACATTGTTGCCAAATGAGCAACACGGTCTGTAGCCATTATTTCTCTAAAAGAACAGTAACACTGCAGTGCCTTTGCTGTGCCAAGAGCCAGTGGCTGCAGCAGCCTCCAGAGAGTCTGGAGGCAGGACCAGGTGCCCCTGTCCTCGGCAGCCTCCCAACAGTGAAAGAAAAACAGTTTCAGTCTATTTACCTGCACGCTCCCCCAAGCAAAGGACTGCCAAAGCCTGGAGGCAAATCCCGTAGCCATCCTACGAACCCTGCAGAGGTGGGTGGGAGGTGGCTTGGCCAGGATTTCCATACACAAAATTTCAATGTGTCACAAATGTCTGAGTTCAAGGTTTTACCGAACACAAGGCCTGTGCCAGAGCAGCACTTTCATTTTGAGGTGATTCTCTGTTCACAGAGCTTTTCTTACCGAAGTGTACACTGAGGCTGGCTCCTCTGCAGGTTTCACAGGGAAATGAGGCTGTCAGGCAGAGATGAAAGGAAGCATCTTTATAGATAGGTGTCCCTGCCCGTGGCAGAGGGGTGGAACTAGATGATCTTTAAGGTCTCTTATAAGCCAAACCATTCTATGATTTCGTGATTCAATGACTCTGTATATCTTGATGCTCCCCTTATGGGAGGTTAGCCAGGCTGGCCCACTGGGCTGGATCCCGTAGCATGGGCCGGGGTGCTTGGGTTTGCTTTGTCTGGGTGGAAAAAAAAGAAAGCAAAAAATTGCTTGAGAGTCAAACCCCACCATCCTATCCCAGCTTCCGTGTCCCCTCCTCTTCATTCCCTGCATGCCCCAACCCTCAGGGATACTCTAGCTCCTTTCTTGAGGAGGCTCCATTTGAGTTTGGGGGGAAGAACAAGCTCAGTGTCTTGGAGATGAAGGACACAAGTAGACACTAGAACTATTTTGGGAAGAATTTCTTCCTCCTGATGGGGACGAATGGGAACAAATCTCAAGCGTGGCATCCATCCAGGAGGGAAAAAAAAAATATTGGTACACAAAGGTGACAGCAAAATGAAGAAGAAAGGAGACTGCTGGCCATCACTGGCACCTCTGGCCAGGCACTTGTGCCAGTACATGGAGGGAATTCTTTCAGAGGCAGAAAGTCATAGAGCAAACCCTCAGATTATTCAGACATCAGAAAAAAAATCAAGTTATAGTATTGGCAGGAGTACAAACCATATGGAAATGGCTGGAGTCCTTGAACAGCAAGAGGATAAAGCACCACCTGACTGTTGGTGAGCAGGCCAAGGGCAGGGTGTGATGTAAGATGCAGCACTTGCTACCAGCACCTCAGCTCTGCCCTGAATCACACCCAAGGACTGGGGCAAGGCTTTTTTCCCAGCTTGGAGGGAAATGGCTACTTGTAATTTTTTTCAGAAGAATGTCATTGGATGTTGTCCAGAAAGTTTACTCTGGAGTTATGTAACACCACTTTGTCATTCCTGTGCTCAAACATTGCATTTTTAAGCCAGGCCATGGAAATACCAGGGTGTGAATGAAATCCCTTTTCATCTGCTTTGGGTCAGGGCAGTACAATCCTTCTTCTGTCCAATTTGCAGCTGTGTCGATAGGAACCAGCAGAGCGGGGCTCTGTGTCTGACTCAGGTCCCAAAGGAGGCTGGTTTTCACATTCCCCTGGCATGGTTCTTCCACGCTGCACCTGGAGGGTGACTTTCCCCATTACCCCATGTCTGATCACTGCTCTTTGATCTGACAAATTCTTCTCCTTCTGGGTCATAGTAGCGTTAACACTGGTTTTAAGGAAGAGGAATTCATCAGACAGTTATTGTGGATTTTAGTCAAGGTTTTTGACTCAAGGGAGTGCTGGAGAAAGCACCAAGAAACTTGTTTCTAGAGGATTCTGAACTCACTGTAAATGCAGGCAGATATAGCCAAGGAAGTGGAGGCAAACAGGATTGCATGAGAATTGTCACCTCAGCAGGAAGTTGACAGAAGATTGCAACGACCATACATGAAAAAAGTGGCCACACTGAAAAGGAATCCAGTTTTCATGGAAATCTATGGTGGATTCTGATCTCCTGTTCCCATGAGGGCAGGGCAGTAATTCCTGTCATCTCTTCTTCTTCATGCTCTCTGCCAGCACATGTGACTGGGAGAGGTTTCCTTGTCTCTGCTGTGAGTGGATATCACACTTAGTGATGACACACATGTGCCTGTGGTATTGATGCCAGCTGTGGTTATCCTTTCAAGTGCCAGTTCAAAATCCAGCATTTATCTCCAGAATGATGAGAAGACTTCACGAATCCATGAATAATGGCTTCAGTAGCCAGAGCAGTGATTTGTGAAGATTCTGACTCATATCTGAGGGCAACAGGCTCTCCTGGGCTGTTTGTTTCAGCAGGTCTGATGGGACAGGCATAAGCAAACTGAAAGGAAAAAGATCAGCTCAGTCCAGCTCAGATATATCAGCTTCTCAGTTTCAGGTGGAGAGATATTTCCTGTTTCAAGTGCTCCACCAGTGTTCACTCCTGTCAAGGGTGGATATCACTGAGGCTTCCATTAAAACAAATTAAATTAGGGAGCTATCGTATTTAATGTAAGTCACTTTGGTGGACTGATATCAGACTTCCTCTGCATCTATCAAGATGTAACATGAATGAGAATAAATAAGATCAGGCCATTTCTCAGATTAGTGCCTTGCCACTTTTCTGCTGCTCTCCAAAACTGTACAGGAGATAGAAAGACCGAAAACCTCTGCTACTGTCCATCCCTTTTTGTCACATGGGTTTTCTGATGATTTCTCTCAAGTCTTTGCTCTGAATCTTTGGCTTCTTGGGGTTTTTTCCCAGCAAAAGTTTTCTATTGCAAAAACTCATTGAGGCAAGTGTCTGTCAGACCAAAGCATAGAGACGGATGGACTTCTTAATACTGCCTCGGATACTCAGAGAAGTCACTGAACAGGATTTAATCTAGCGTGTGACATGAAAGGTTGCTCTTCAGCTAATACTCTGGGCAGGTGAAATGTAACTGTAGGGTCAGATCTTGCAGCAGGAGCAAAATATTTAAGTAAAATGTCAGTTCTTCAGAATGTCAATTCTGCAAGCCATGATGTTACCAAGCTTGTTTGGGAAAAGCTCCAAGTAGTAAAACTGCTGTTATATAAATGCTTCTTGTTCTTCCCCCCTTCAAGTTTCACACCACGACTTTGCTACGGTGTTCTCCACCTTATAGTACTGTGCCAGCTGATGTCTACTTCTGTTCATTAGGTAAAGGTAGAGTCTCCAGACACACAAATTTCAAGTCAGGGTGTCTTTGTCTGAATTGAATTCTTTGACAAGTTCCATTGTTGCATTTTTTTACAGCAGATACAGAATCCTGATAAGTCTCAAAAAAACCCCAACAAAAAACCAACCAACCAAACAAACAAACAAAACCCCCAAAAAACCCACAAAAACAAACAAACAAAAACCAACCAAACAAAAACCAACCAAACAAAAACCAAACAAACAAAAAACAAACAAACAAAAAACAACAAAAAACCGCCCCCAAAACCAAAACAAACCAACCTTAACAGATCAAGATTTTTTTTTTTTTTTTAAATTCTTCAACTAATTATCAAATTCCAACCTTCAGCAGTAAGGCAGAAGGGCTTCCTAGCCAAGGCACAATATACAGGTGAAGTCTGGTATGGATCTGTTGGCTGTTTTACTCAAATGAAGTGCTTCAGGAAAGCACAAACATATTCTTCTGACTGCCTGAAATGTCAGCCTGAAATCCCATTTCTTCCTCTAACGCTGAGTGCATGAGGCATTTTATGGGTAACAGTGCCTGTGGATATCTAAGCTTTTTGTGACCACTCTGGCTCCTGCTATAGCTACAAGGTAAGAAATGTTGCTCTCGTCTCCTATCTTTGCTACATATGTTGGACAGACAACTCAGAAAAATCCACTCTCCAACTCATTTAAGCACATCTGAACATCTTTATTGGATACCTTTTCAGACAGGCACTTTTCTACTGAGTGGATTAAATTCTCACTATACACAACAATATTTCTGACTTTGAACATGAACAGGGATTTACCTTTCCCCCCACCGTTCTTTTCCTTTCCCATTAAAAACAGCACAACAACAACAGGAGAGACCAACTCCACCAGCTTTTGCAGAGAACCTAGCACCCATCCCTACAGCCACGAATCCCCCTGGGGGTGGGGAGCATCCCAAGGGGTGCAAAGGGAATAATGTGTCTGCGAACCGTTTGTCTCCTTTGTGCTGAGATTATGACACTGGCTGCAGCTGCCTTTGTGATTTATGTCCTTGTCCCTTAAAGACAAGAAGCAGTTTTTAAAAGTGGGGGAGATAAGTATGCTCAGTGTGTATGGACGCTGCTCAGTGAAGCAGCTACCAAACTGCCTTTTGAATAACATCCCTGACTTTACTAATCTCTGTGCATAAAAGCAAAATATTTACACTCCTGAGTCAAAGGCTGGGATCTTCAGTTTGCTCAGTGCTGTCTCAAGTCTGTTCTTCTTGGATACAATGGCAGATTTACCATCAGCTTCCCTGGGAGTCATAGTCAGGCCAAAAACAAGGGCTTATGGAAATACCATCCATAGTTCCTAATCCTTTGCTGGAAGACTTTCCAGAAATGCTGTACTGCCATGCATCTCCTTCCCCTTCCACAAAAAGTTATATTTGCATTTTATGTAGTGCCCCCATTTACTAGATCCTTTAGTGAAAAATTTGAAGCAAGCAGAGATATTTAACATCCATGCAGCCAGCAGTGTATGTGCATTCAACAACGGAAAGATTTTGCTTTGCTCTTATCTAGATAGACCCATCTCTTCATGGCAAGAATATCTACTTTATGATGTTATGAGTATGATTATATTCCTAGGCTTCCAGATTTCAGAATTTCCTTTGCACAATACTACTTTATCTGTTCCAAAGCCGAGGTAAACTGGGCAGGTAACACAAAATTAATTCCCTAATTCATAGGCATAGAACAAGTCTTCCTTGCAGTTCCCCATTTGTTGTTCCAGACCATAGCTTGTAATTTCTGTGCAATGCACAGCTCTTTGTAAGGACTGCTACCTATAGATTATCAACTCAGTGACAGTACTCCACCCCTCAGCAACTGCCTTATGGCCCCATTTCTGCCAGGCACTGGATGCTGGGATACTGCAGGCAGGATCAAAGAATACGGAGAGAACATTTTACCATAATAAAAGTATTCATCCAGAATATCCCTGACTATTCAGTGTGAAGAGACTTGTATGGTAATATGTTTGGATCTCTCTTTTAGTTCCTTTATATATATGGCTTCCTTATTTCTATCATTTGCTATCAAGACATCCAAGATTTATCCATAGATTTTGAACTGAAGAGGGTGTGGACTGCCTGGGTCTCAATGCTCATTGGAGACATTTGCTGTTTCGTGCTGTAAGCTCTCTGCTCTGCCTGCTCTGTTTCTCCTGGCTACCTTTCACTCCCTAGCTTTCCATACTCCCCAGCCTGAGCTCCCCTGAAGGACTGAATCAAAGTGTTTAAGAAACTAGACAGACGTCACCTTCTGTGTCATCAGGCATAGTGTTGTGTGCTCACTGGAGCTGTAAAACGCTCTCACAGCCCTGGCATGGGGAGCCTGGCTCTGCAGAGTGAAGCTCGATGAAGCTCGTCCTTTGTGTCTTCCACAGCACAAATCTGCAGGCTCACTTCTGAGCTGGACTTTTTTTAATGGGACACAACTAATGGGACTTAATGCCTTTGAGAGGTTTCAGTTTGCATTCAACAAATGAACCAATTCTGCTTTCATCTGTCAGAAGTCCCACGCATTTTAGAGCCTTTAAAGGGAAATGATCCAGGAGGCTTGGCAGGAATTAAGGACCTCTCATTTACTTGCCAATCAGTTGTGTTACTTACGGTCTCCCACAAACAGATCTTAACTGGGCTGTGGCAGCAAAAAGGGAAATTTGCTCTTGACATTTCCCTGAACACCCTTCAGCAGTGCTGTGACCAGGCAGTGAGCACATCCCACTCTTGTGTTTTTCTTTAATGAGTCTCACTTCCGCTTATTTTCCCCCTAATGCTGCACCCTCACCTTTTTTCAGAGACAAATACCATCCAACTTCTTGAACAGGCATGTTGCCCAGGAATATTGGGATGCTTTATCTCACGGTCCATGTATAGATTGCTTTTCTTTGTTACCTGTCCCCAAAGTCCCCTGTCAGGCATGCTTTTCTGTTCTGTGTTTCTTTGAGCTTTTTTGTCTAACCTCAGGGCATTGAAACTTAGACCCTTTGATATTCTGTGAGGCCTCCACAGTGAAATAGTCATTAAATAACTGCTCTGACATATATGTTGGTCTAATTTGAGTTTAGTTTGAAAAATTCAGCAGCTGACCCATCTCATGTCTTATTCAGCCTGAACTAGCCACAGGATTGGCTTCACTGTCATGGGGCCTGTGTGACTCAGGATGAATCTGCGTGACTCAGGATGGAAAAGACCACCAGGGAAACCAGCTCACATTCAGGTGTCTCTCTCTGTGTGCCTCTGTATCGTGCCTGGTCCAGCTGATTCCAGCTGCTTCCACAACAGCATCACATAAATGGGGTTTGGGCAGCCCCAGGAACGTCCAAGCAGCAGCACTGCAGGACACACTAACCTATGCCAAGGTAGCTCCTGGCTGGAGTCAGCTCTGAAATCCACAAAGCTGTGGCACATCCTGGCCTTTGTTTAATCTTTTCTTAACACCACCGTCATCCTAACCCTGCTCAGGATGCCCAAGTGCAGCCATATCTCCTCTGTCCCCACATCCTGAGAGGAGACTGGCCTGGGCTTCAGTGCCTCAAATGACAAATTGCTAGAAGTGATAACTCTGGCTGAGCCATGCTGGTGTCTCCACAAGCTTTTGGTGGCATTTCAAGAAATATTAATGTCATGGCATTCAAAAATAACTTCTGCTCCTGTGCAGGGCATCCCCTTCTCCCAGTGGTGAAGAGAGAGAAAGATGAATTCCTCCCTCTTCTCTGCCATCTTCTTGCTCCCAAAACTAGACAGATATTGGTGCCACCTTCGGGACACTTAACTCCTATGAACAGAGGTCCCGTCAGCTGCACGTTCTAGCCTGTGGCAGCTTCCCAAATGACTTTAATCAGCAAAGGAATGACATGGACCTGCTGCAGCATGTTCAAAGGGAGGGTCATGAAGATGATCAGAAGGGTGGAACCCCTCTTCACCAGGCTGTGAGAGTTGGGGTTTTTTAACCTGGAAAAGAGGGGGCTCTGGGATAGGACAAGAGTTAATGTTTTTAAGCTAAAAGACTAGATGCAAGGAAGATATTTTATACAATAGCTTGACTTGTAACCTGCCTGCCTTTGAAGGTTGTACGCCATTGTACACCACCCATCTGCTGGGAAGTAAAACACCCACTGTCCTCCCTGTTGCTGCCAGGATTTGGGTCCTGGCAGTCTTCATCTCTGTTTCCTCGTGGTGCTGCTAAGCCTCCTAAATTTCTGAAGGCTGGTATTGGCTGTAACCTGGAGATTTTGATACAGAAATATAAAAATGTTAAACGACTTTCCATTTCTTTGGAGTCTCCTTGGGATTTTCATTTCCTGTATCTAAAATGGCATATGATTTGAAGTGTCATCTCCCTGGCATCGAGTCCTTATTTCCTCTATGCTGCATCTGCTTGATTTGATTGCGTCGGTCTCTCAGCCGCAAAAATATCCGGCAGGGCAGATCTCGCCCCTGCAATCAAATAAGGGTGTTTCTCTATTATAAAAGACTGGAAAAATGACTTTTGCAGCCATTGGAATGTCTCATAAGAGCAGCAGGAAACACCTAGGTGGCACTTGGTAAGCGCAAGAGACAACAAGGGGTGAAATAGCAGCACATTGTCCTGGGATCCATGAAGGCTTTTCCCTGTCCCCATGTAGTGTCAGCCCTGGCAGGTGCCCTGGCCATGGGCTCCCAGACCTGATGAGGAGCTCCTTGGATTTCCAGCCCTGGATGGTGGAACAAATGAGGATGTGATTCAGAGGTGCTTAAGCAGAGCATCTCAGGGTTCAGTACAGTACTGTTCGGTACATCTGTGATACCTGGGCTCTGAAAATCAAAAAGGGAAGGAATTTTGCTTCCAGGTGCAGCATGGAGCTGCAAAATGAACAGCAAGTGTTCCTTAAAAAAACAAACAAAACAACAAAAAAAGTGGGGGGGGGGGGGCACAAAAAAGAACCCCTATATTTAATTATTTCACACACTGGAACATAAAGTCTTGAGTGCACAGTCCCATTCTCTCCTGGTTTATAAAAGGATGACTGAGGACAACAAACCCTGCTCTGTGTGTGTGATGGCAATGTGCCTTTGTACAGAGAAATGCAAAGCATCAGCCAAATCATAAAAGACTCCCTGAGGCACCCCGAGGTCTGAGCGGGGCTGGACTGCACTTCTGCCTTTACACCTCTGGGCTGCAGGGCAGGCACTCTTTCGGGGCAGTGCTTTCCCAAAAGGATGCCCCCAAAGATGACCCGACCAGCACTTAGAGACAGGAGAAAAGCAAAGAATTTTCTATTTTTTTAAGCTGGCACTACCTATTTCCTAAAATCAGATCATTTTTCTTTTTTTTTCCCAACCAAAAAAAAAAATCAAGGAAAAATTTGGACTTGGTTTAGGTGAGTTGTGGGAGGCGTTGTGGATCTGAGGTTTAAGGAAGAGGTGTTTTGCCATTTATTTCCTTAACTTAGACAAACTAATGAGGCTTTTTGAGCTTTACTTGTCCATTGCTCCAATCTTGCAAAAAATTGTTAAAGGGGAAATGCTCTTATAAGCATCACCAAAATTATATAATCCTGTAAATATTAATTTTTCACTCAAAAATAAGCTTATAAAAGACCGGCTCTTATTTTCTTCAGAAATTTTCTGCAATCCAGATTTAACACTCTCAAAACAGACCCTTTCTGGGCATTTTCAGAGTAGTTATGTCTGACTAGAGTTTTCAGAATATTTAAGAATTTTCTTTATGTCACCAGTATTAAACTTTCTGTGAATCACTGGTAATATTATAGGCCAGAGATGTAACTATAGCTTTTCAATTCCTGAGATTCCTCCAAGTCTGTAGGATTTATTGGCAACCAAGATCAGATGGGCTCTGGTTGCCTTAATCCAGACTGTAACACACATGGCTCCACACATATGGATTACAAACAGTAGCTGATACTTACTGCAACTGTTGTGCTAGAAGATTTACAGCAGAGTATCAGGAAAAAGGACAATTATTTCTTTAATCCTCTCCTTTTAGATAATCTGGATAATTTTTTTTTTTTTTATCTTCTTGAGCAAAATATTGCCCTAAAAGCACTTTTCTTCAGAACTTTTCCCAGGAAGAAGAAAACACTTGGCCAAGCCTGAATTCTGGTATTGCCATACACATCACCAAGGGATGTGGCAGTGGCTGAGCTCCCTGCTGACACCACCTTCATGTTGGCAGGGAGAATATTGCCTGCTCGCTGCTTCCAAGGGCAGGAAATGGCAAGATTGGGGCACCCCGGCCCCTTGGTCCAGCCTGGGAAGTTGGGTTCATCAAGCAGAGATACATTGCACATTCCACTCTCAGTGGGGTGAGTTGCAGATGGAAGATTTTCAGTAACTTTCTTGGCTTGGCACCCCTCAGGCCCTCACCAGCGTGTTGTTTTAAACAGCATTGTTAAAATACATTTATTTGTCAGTGTCCTGTATACACCCATACCTTTCATGCTCTGCAGTGTGATGGAAGTGGAAGCTGTGGGTGCTTTTAGCAGTGTTTGCAAGAGCCCTGAGGACAGCCTCGAAGGTGCTGCTGCATCCCAAGGGGTGCTGCTCAGATCCTGGAGCACACTGGAACCACAGAAACACTGAGAGGTGAAAATGAACCCAGAATCTAAACTGACATTGACTGCTGGGGGAAGGCAGTAACTGGGTGTGTCTGCTGAAAAAACAACCAAGAAAAAAGGAGTCTGGTCAAACCCCAACATTTAGTACAGGTCACTTATAAAATGCTGCTCTTTACCTTCCTGTTGGCCTGGTTCCATTCAATGGAGACAGGAATATCCTTTCTTGGTGTGTGCCCACAGCACCCAGCTCAGCTACCATGCAGTCCCAGATGGAGAATTGCTGGTGAATGTACACACACATAGAGATGTACACATATATATATATATGTATATTTAATGTGTAGCCCGTATTTGAAATCTCACCTACGTCCACACCAAGCCAATTTATGGGTAGATGATGGAAGGTCATAATTAGAATTAATTAATCCAGTGGGAAATCCACTCCCAAGCAGCTCTCAGCAAAAGGCAGATTGGCAATGTAAGGAGGATAAGCTGTACTTCTAAAGCTCTTCTTAGATATTCTTGTCACTTCCAATATCCCCTGGGGTGTGAACGGCTTTAATCTCCCACCCTGGGAGCCACCCATTTCACTGGTGTGCACTCCTTGTGAGGAGTCAAAGCTAAAGACAAAGTCCAGCACCTCAGAGATGCTGGTGAAATATAGACACAGATCATCCGTGCAGTCTGCTTCCCCAAATCCCTCCAAACAATCCAAATGGAAATAAAAATCTCCATCCAAGCCAAACTCAGCCCCTGGACACGTACATAGAAGCAGAGTTGCTGTTTCTGAGGAGTTTGATGAGGAAACAGAGCCATAACCAACTCTGTGACTCGCCTGCTTGGCAACGGGGTGAGGATTTGGAGCCTGGTGCCACCATCCACGGGACCATGTCACCTTCTATATGGAGAAGCTGTGCAGGATTTTGGAGAAGGGAACAGATCCTTTGTCGCTCCCAGATCTTTCCAAGGTTTTGTTGTATGGAAGCTAAACAGAAACTTTCGCAAGAAATTATTTCTTTATTTTGTTACAAAGCAAATAGATTTTCCTTCAGTAATCCCATTTTGTGCTGTTTACACCACGTCTCCTGAAGGGATGAGATGCAAAAAGAAGGATGCATTAAGAAGCTGGGACTGCTCAATGCTGGCACCTCAGTACTGCCAACAGTCTGAGTCGTGGAGCAACCAACTCTACACGACCCAGCACAAAGACATTACAGAAATCAGCTTTTGCCCAAAGGTGTTTCTAATCCAAACAATTTTAATAATAAAAATAGGTATCTTTTAAATAGAGGAAATCAGAGTTTGCACAGAAAATTTGGACACCAGAGGATAAAAGGAAAGCCCATTCCATCAGAGAAGATAAAATTAGCTGTGGTCTAAATTTCATCGCGGTATCTCATGAGCCTTTGGTGCTCTTCAAATGTCCCACACGTATATTAGTTTTATACCCACTTGAGAATGAAGTCATTTTCACATAGGATTTTTAATGCTTAATTATTCTTCTTTTGTTCTTCTCTCTGTCACTGTTGGAGTTTTAAGTTGTTTAGTTGCTTGGTGATTTGAGTTTTTCTGAAGAGAAGTTTCCCCAGTAGAGAGCTCAAAGGTGTTGAGGAAAAAGGTTCCACCAGCACAAATGGGGATTTGCATCAGAGGGCGTCGGGGCCAGCTGGACAGGTACAACCTTCCAGGGAAAAAAATCAGTGCCCAGGAAATGCCAAATTCAAACTCACAGGTATTAAAACCTGTGTCTTTTCTCTTCTAGTTACATTTCTATGGGCAGAAGCCTCATACCTCTTCTCACACTGGGACACTAACATCCTATTTTTATCAGTCAGCCAACACGCAACCTTCCCTCTGAAATGCAATGTCAACAATAAGAAAGCTCAGACTGGCTGTATTTATCTCCATCAAGTTTCTCTAGAAAATACATGTGATTTATCCTCATTTGTCTCAAGCTGGTAAAAATTTTAGGTCTCATAAAGTCCTTGGGAAAGCCCACAAATCCATGAACCGTTCAGCAATGCATGCCTACCAAAAATCTTGTATTTCTTAATCTCACTCCCTTTCTCACTCCCTTTTCTCACTCCCTTTCTCCCTTTTAAATTTTATGTTTTTTAATGAGACAAAATCCCAGAGACAACATCTGTGTAAAATGAAGATCAGAGTTGAGAATGTATTTATAGAACTTAAGGGCATTTTCCTAGCAGGTTGTAATTATCCTTAAAAAGATCATAAACCCTCCAGGAAGCCCAGATATAAATACACACTACTGAAGAATTAAAAGCATGTTAAGGTAATAAACACAGAAGTATCCAGTGACCTCATCTGGCTTCCATCAGAATAAATGAAGAATACTATTGCTGTCAATGTGACACAGATCCTGATTTAGCCATAGGCTGGGAGGCGTGGAAGGACAGTTGTTTAAATCATTGATCATGGGAAATTGATCACAGTTCACCTCAGGTGATAAAAGTTGATGTCATTTCCTTGTGTTCTGCACTGTCTTTCCCTACAGTCTTGGCTATCTGGTTATTTTACACAGCTTTATAATGGCACACCTTTTTTTTTTTTTCTTGAAGTATTTAATTTATTTGTTGATTTTAACATGTTGAGAGAGTTTTTAAGGAAATTATTTTCACCTGACCAAGATTTTCTGAAAGGGCAATTGCAGTTGCATTCCCCAAAAATTGTTTCTTCACTGACAGAGGTGAGGCAGTCTTTGAAAACCACAGACCATTCAGTATCTCCCATCAAAATGCATTTGAAAATGGCATCACCAGTTTAGGACACAAATCCAGGAACGCACCAAAGGAATGCAAGATTTTAGTCTGGAAGTGACTCATGGGGCACCATGGCCAAGGGTGCTGGGCAACCCCTTCTTCCCAAATGGGTGTTGAAGGAGGCCAGGACCTGGCCTGGCTGTCAGTCAGGAGATGTCGAAATCTTTCAGGAACCTGCTGCTTGCCAAACTGAGCAAAAAGGGGGCATCTCTCAATAGGCCTAGGTTAGCAGAATTGGGATGGAAAAGGTGATTTCCAAGAAAAAGCTCCCAGACATTGCTGAAACATCCTGAAGACTTAAATCGTGGTCAGACCTTCTGGTAAACAGCTTGGGCATTTTGCCAGTGAGCTACAAAACCAGGAATGGCAATTTTTTTCCAATTCTTTCCTTTTTTTTTTTTT
>VZTF01001612.1:2251400-2263277 GCA_013397755.1 Cnemophilus loriae | reverse complement strand
AAATTAAGTCTAGCCAGGACCCACGTCCTCATAGATCTGTCTGGGGAAGCATCACCTCGTGGGTTGTATGAGTACCTGCCACTCCTGCTGCAATGGCTTTGGTGAAAAGAGGTGATTTGGAAAGGAAACGCTCCAGAGAAATTAAGCCCTTTTATACAGGTAATCAACTGAAGTGAGTGAAAGGGCTTTTCCTCCCGAGAGCTCCTCGCCCTAGTGGAAGTGATTCTATAGATGCTATTTTGAAAGCATGTCATATCCATTGTGTTTTGAAACATTTAATTATTTGTGACTCCCTTCAGCGTGGGAGCCTTTCCTCAGCAGTGCTAGGTGGGCTAATGTGCTCACAATCATCTCCTGAACGTCACGTGGAGTCTGTCGCTGCGGGACAGGGAATCGGTGACAGGAGGGTGTTTGGGGGTGCCTGGGGTCCAACACAGATTTATGCTCATGGTATTTAGCTCATGGCACACAGCTACGCCTGCTTTTGTACAGTGTTTTTCGTTGTGCAATCATCCCCGTTAATTTGCGTTTGCTTTGAAAACAGATGACTTTGGCATTTGGAGATTTCTATTCACTTTTGCTGTAAAAAAGCACTCGTAAATGTTTAGGGTGATCTGGAAAAGTTACGCGGCTGTATCTAAGGCACTATCAAATATATCCTTAGAGCGGATGGCCCATAAAAATATGCGTGTGCTTGGAATATTTGGATACACCATCCCTAGAAACATTCTGGAAACCAGGCTAGAAATTAGAAAGGCTTAACTCAGAAAATTAGGATTATTTCAATAAACCAACTGTTCTCCATATTTTTTTTTAACTAAAATAACATCCAATTTTATCAAATACCTTTGTGCACCGAACAGAAAAAAACAGACAGACTTGGGTTTTGTCCCACCAGCTGTACACAAGGGATGCTTTGGGGACAGCCATCCCCGTAAGATAAAACCACAAACTAGTTCTTACTGTTCATTTCCCTACGTGTATAAACATTTCCCAGTGTTTAAGTAAAGTCAGCTCTTAGTTTTCTGCAGAATGGGGGTTAACTCCCTGGAGAAAGGCGGGGAGTCCCAGCAAGTGGCTGGAAGGAGCTGACCTTTGGTACCTGTGAGTGCAGCAGGGAGGAGGCCACTCCTGCCAGCTGGGGTGATAATCCCCTGTGCCTCTGGTAAGTGATAGCTGATAAGTCTGCACAGAATTACTCGGTGATGTTTATTTATCAACTGGGGCTCTTTTCACCGCTAAGTTACTCAAAGTCAATTTTTTAGGGGGTAGGGAAGCTCAGTTTAGATTGCTCATAGGTGAGGTTATGAATTTCTGCTGGCTTCCTCTGGGCAGGTATGCTGGCAGATGTGTTGGAGGAAGCTCTAAAAGTTTGCAGTAGATATTTTTTTGGAGGAAGACAAGGTAAAAATCCACAAAAGCTTCAGCATTCCTGGAATACCTTTCACAGATGCTAAATGCCCTTGTTTTTGTTCAGACTGAAGGAAGAGGCAGTATCTGGTTTTCTCATGGCTGCTGAGATGCTGGCAATGCTCTTTGGGGCAGTGGGGAGGAGACCCATGACTTTTGTGCTGCTTGTCCATGTCCCAGGTGTCCCAGCTTTGTGAGTTACAGCTGTCTCTAGCAGAAGGCAGGAGCAGGGCTCTGCAGCTGGGACACACTCTGCTCTCCCCAGCTTGGAGCAGGATTTATACCAAGACATAGGCTGGGAGTCTGCGTTGCCATATAAAGCCTGGCGTAAAATACATAAATCTCCTGGGCAGCCAATTGTTCTTCTGTGTGCAGAGCTCACCTGGATTGCCTCTGCTCTTGATCCATCATTCAGGCAGACTTAAACTGCACTTGGATGCCCTTTCTCAGGACAGACACACTCAGATTTATTTTGTCCTGCAGAATTGGAGTGAGGCTCTTCTGGACTTCTTGGATCCGGTGCGCTTGGATACGCTCCATAAGCATGATACAAGTATTTAATATATGGTACATATAGTTAAGGTTACACTTATGTCCCACTGGAGTCAAAGGATCAATGCTTTGAAGTATTGACTGTATATGGGGAATAACTGTGCAGTGTTTTCAAACACACCTCAAATGGACAATTTGCCATGGCTCTGTAGTACTTTGTGACCCAGCATTTCAAGCAAAACCTCCTGCTCACTTCTTGTTTCCTGGACATGCAAAAGCCAGTGCAGCATGCAACTGAAAGCCTTATAAAGAAATAAAAAAGAAATCATAAGAAGTGATGAGATGAACAGTCCAAGCCAGGACTGTTTCTTTAACAAAGTCTTTTTTCTGTCTGCTAATTTATGGCTCTCTCCTCTAAAGTCTTGTGTCACTGGGCTGGGGTGGCCCAACAGAGTTGGGAAGAGCTTTCTCGGGCAGAGAAAGGGTGCATTGCCTTCTGTCCTAAGACAGGAAAGGGAAGAGAATCTGTTGCTGTTGACTGAGGACAGGCAATGTCACCCAAAGCTGCTGTCCACAAGGATGTATTTCATCATTTAGACATTGGAACGGACTGTCCAGGGAAGTGATGAAGTCACCATCCCTGGGGACCTTTATGGATAAAGACTGGACGTGGCACTCAGTACCGTGGTCAGTGGACAGGGTGGTGCTCAGTCATAGGTTGGACTCAGTGAGCTCAGAGGTCTTTTCCAGCCTAATTGATCCCGTGATTCTGGGATCATTTCTGGTACAAGTGGGAATGTGTTTGTGGGACCTGTGAGAAGTGTCCCTTGTGCCAGGGTGTGTGAGTAGCTTCAGACACACATGGAGCGAGTGAGGATGGAGTAGGCAGGGGAGACACAAAATCCATCCCCTAAGGTAACACGGAGAGCTCTAGCTCGGGTAGCATCCATGCTGCTAATGTCATGTTAGAGGCTGTTTTAAGTGGAAATGGAACTGCTTTAACTGAGACCCCAAGCAAAGAGAAAAGCCAAGATAAAAGTATCATTTACATGGAGACCTGTTGTTCCAGACCCTTGTACTCACGGAGGGATGAGTGTGGGCACTGGAGGACAGGCAGAGGATCAGCAGTGTGCAGTCACTGTACAGTCGGCACAGCTCTGGGGTAAGCTGGAATAGGATTCATCAAGCCACATCCCTACTGATGCTGGGGAGACACGTACCGGCTTAAACCTGTCCCAGCCTCGATTACTGCTGTGACAGTGTGGGCAAAACGCAGGGATTCCAGCTGAAACCTAAGCAGGAGCCTAGGTTAGCTGTAACTCGAAGTCATGGCCAGATGGTTACCATCCAGCAGAGGAATAATGAAGGTATTAAGGTTAATTTAACAGGCTTAAGTCTATAGGTGGTCTTACAGGGCTGCAGCCAAGTAGCTGAAACCTACCACCCCTCCCTTGGTCTGGGAGCGTGCAGGCAGCAGCAGTGGATGGAGGCTCCTGGGGCAGGTTTAGTGCTGTGGAGGATGTGGAGGATTTCCCCAGGGACCACAGGGGGAGGCTGAAGACCTGCCTTCCTGAGCAGAGACTGCTGGCAGAGGAGGACAGAGGAGTCTGAGAAATTCTGAGCTTTTAGCATGGAAATCTGTGAAGCATAGGAATTGTCCACGGATTAGAAAATTTTATCTACTGCCATGTATGAGACTGGTTAAAAATTTCCAGCGGGGTTTCCGTTTATCAGTGCTATTTCCTGTGCTCCAGTCAGAGCCTGTCCCCTGATGGGCGTGTTGCTGCTTTAAAATTACAACTTTAATAGAGCAATGAGAAGAACTTGCTCTTTTATTTTGAGTACCAGGGAGTAGCAACCCTTTCAACTCACCTGCTCCCAGGGATGGAGAAAGAGGTTCAGGAAGTCCAGGCTGTCACCCCCAGGGAGGAGGTGGCCTAGCTGGGGTCAGTGGGGAATGTCACCCCTTGTCTGGGAACCAATGGCTCCAGGGATGTAGTTACTCAGCCCAGATCTGTATCCCATGGGAATCCCAGCGGGCCAGCACTTCATCTTAGCTCTCTTTCCCTCGGGGAAACTCCGCAATGTACTCCCCAGCACCGAGGCCTCCTGACGGGGGTGAGGCCCATCCGTGCATTCCAAGACAGGGTGTTCGCCTCCAGCCTGACCTCCTCAGCCCTTCACCCCTCAGACCTGCCCAGCTGTCTCCTCCAAGGAGCTGCCCCAAGCCCAAGCCCAACAGCACAGGCAGCTGCTTTTCGGTGCCTGCAGCGGTGCCTGTTGAGTATTAGCCCAGATGTGGCCAGTGGGTCTGAACACTTAAACCTTCTCCAGCACAACAGAAACTCAAATCAAACTCAATTTTATTTCATATTTTCTTTCCTTTGCTGAGTACTATGTCATGCATATGAGTTCTTCCCAGGTTCTCTGCCCAGCCAGGCTTTCCTAACAGTATCCAGCATCCCTTGCAGGCAGCCCTTCATTAGGAGAGGTGGGAAGGGATGATCAAAGCACATGGGTTCCTCCTCAGTCCCTTTTTGCTTCCTGAGTTAATCCAGTCAACATTTGAATGCATTTGAGTCCATCTTGCAGAGCAAGGGAGGAAAAGGGCCCTTTGTTTGCTTGTTGCTAAAGCACCTTACTTCTAATTAACAGAGTGATTTAATTAACATTAGGCAGAATCAGCCTGGTTTTGTTCCCTTAGGGGATAAGGGGAGGATAGCAGGCAAGGCAAACAGGTAACATCCTCTTCTGACACTAATTCTCCAGGGCACGGTCCTGATTTCTGAAGGCTGCTCCAGGCTATCTTCTCCAGACGCTTTGAATCTAAGGAAGAAATAAAAACAAAGTGTGAATAAAAAGTTCACATTTGGGGAGGAAGGTTGGTTTTGAATGATTATTCGTTTCCTCAAATGGTGGTGGGGAGTGGGGGGCGTTTCTGAGAGATCACAAACAACTTCGGGACAGCTTAGAGCAGAACCTCGAAAAACAAACTCAATGATTTTTTTTTCTTTCAGCTGAAAATGATGTGTACAGTATTATCCTTTTCTGTCATGCTGAGATTCTCATTATTCAGAGGAACAAGCACTTGCTGCTGCAGATTTCATGTGCATGGATCAGAAAAGTGTTAATGGGTAGCTACTGGTACCAGCCAGGCTTCTACCCAGACCTGGGTATGATAGTTTTATAATATGCTGTGCAAAGCACGGTAAGTTTATAATATATTCACAGCAATATTATTCATCGCCTTTATGGAGTGTGGGTTTGTCAGATTTTTGGCATTGCAGAGAGCATCTCTGGGAAGCATAGGGCCAGAAGTATTTGGGTAAGGCACAAAGAAATGAAACATTTGCTAGGTAGCCTCAACCCGGCTGCATGGGCACGTCGCCTGGCTGCAGTTTGTGCTGTCTTCTGCCTCTCCTCCCCAGCAGGCTGGCAGGGCACTTACTGGGATCGTGCTTCCTCTAGGTTTGGTTAGATCTGCTGCTTAAATCAGCACTACTGGTTTTTTCATAATGTGTTGCTACTGATTGTTGTTGACAGGGAGAGAAAAAATGCCCTTCTCTGAATGCTACACCAGCGCAAAGCTTCCTGTCTTTATTATTTTCAATTAATATTAAGACTGAATAGTGCAGCCTTGGCACAGTCTAAAGTGCGAACAAGCCGAATTAGACTAGAGATTACACATTTTTGGCATTCTGGCATTAACTAAAATAATTTAAGCTTTGTCTTTGGTGGTGGTCTTAAAGCAAGTGGAATGTGAAGGTGGAATTCGGGACTGGCTCTGGAATACCCTGGTGTGAATTTCTTTCTTTAGAAGAGAGTGTTTAATTCCACATATTAACATGTTGGGCTATTTTACTAAAAGTGAAGTTACGCTGATTAGTTACACTACAGAAGCTAAAGTATGTACATCTGCTTGAAGCAGGCATTTAATGGCAGGAATAATGGCTAACTTTGCTCATGTAACATTTCACTTTAAGAATCTTTAAGAGATACACATAACTGATGCTACAGCTGGGAGAGGGTTTTTTTATTATTTATTTTTATTTTCTTTTAAATAAGCAGAATTCAAGTAGTTTATTTTTTAAGTTACTTCCCCCCCTCAGACTACAAGAATTTCACCTCCTTACTTATTACAAGAATTTAATCTCCTTCTTTGCCAAAATGAACATTCCTTCCTCTAAAATAAAACTATGATGAATGGGACTAGAAAGGTAAATTCTTAAACTTTCTTCAAAATGTGCCATTACACAACAAACTTCCCGATATTGATTGAGCCCAGGTGGTCTGCTCACCCAGCAAACAGATATTTTACAAAGCTTTATTATGCCTCATTAGAATTCAGTCCTTTAGAAGATTTCTAATTATATTGTCTAATAAAACTAAACCTTCGAAGCTATTTGCATATTATATGAAGAAATCTCATACAACAAACTCACAGTGGATTCAATTAACATAATAGCTAATTATATATCCCATCAGCCTTTAGAGTAGCTCAGCATTCATGTTGCTCCTGTTTTAGCCTAGAGCAAAGGAGGTCTGAATTTTCACTTCTAAATATTGACTTTTAACTAATATCAAAAATGATTTGAACACTTTTGTGGATGAAAAGATAATGATTAAACTACATGAAACATTTTATAAGACTTATTTCCAAGTCATTGAAACAATTCCTGTTTAAACCTAAACCTTCCCATATTATCCATTCTGAGTCTGGCCATATTTTATAAAAAAAAATGACCAGATAGGTCTAATTATTTTGACAAATGTTTGATTGACAGTTCAGTTATTTTGAAACTGCCTACTTCCTGCAGTTACATTTTGTATATTTTTCATTGCACTTTGTAATGCAATTGTATTCTTGGCCAGTTGTGGTATCTATCAAGCAAGAAATTTAGGACTAGATTAACAGAGACATAGTAATGAACAGGCATTTGAGCACCCTATAATTGACTGTTATTAAGGTGTTGTCACAGTAGTCTGTAATGAATTCTCTTGTTTTCTTTTGAAATTGGATGAGATATTCTCGAAAAAAAGAAGAAAAAAAAAAACCACAAAAACAAATGCAAAAGTTTCCTTCAACCTTCAAAAAAATGCCCCAAAGAAACAAAGCCCCTTTTTTTTTTCTTTTTAAAGATTTCAAATGATTTGAAGGTGCTTCCAATTTTGAAACGCTCAGTAGAAAAATCAGGGAGGGAAGGAGCAAATTTTGCGACTTATGCTAAAACTTTAAAAAAAAAAAAAGTGTGTTCATCAATCTCCTCATCAAAAGCAATGAAAAATCATATATATATTTTTGCACAAGATAGAAGATAAAGTTTGTTGCTGAGTACATGGTTTTCTCCCATTACAATGATGGCTGCCTTTTCATTCATATTTTAATGAGGTTAGTATCTCTGAGACAGCTTTTTCGGGGTGGAGGCCCATGTCTCCGGTACAATTACAATAGGAGTTGCTTTATTGACAAGTACTATTCAAAATCTTCACAGTATAGAAAGAAAGGCTTTAGTTTTCCACCACTTGTCCAAATACTTATTCCTCTCTTACTATTAAAACACTTTCAGAAAGAGCACTCTCCACTGCCTGGAGCCGTGTACACCGGGCAGAGCACAGCTCAGCAAAAAAATACTTCGCTTAAATTCAAGTTGCATTTATGTCTGCAAAAATTTCCCTTGGTAAAACCTAACAAACAGCCACCAGAAATTAATAGATAGCCTTGGCAGCTTCTGCATGCATGGGTTTACAAGAAACAGGCTCATATAAACGATAGCTCCTACCCAAACTGTGAGTCTGACTCCAAACATATGAGGGAAGGCAAAGTTATGCAGAGATTACACATCCAATATATAATTTATTAGACAGAAACAAAAAAATTTGTAAATCCCGCTCTTGGCAAGTTAATCTCTTGTGCTTTTTTTCATCTTCTCTATGTATATGCTATCTCTCAAATACTTTTCATTACTGTAGCAAGGGAATACAGCACAAATCTAAATATGATGCTAAATAAAAGCCTGAACCACATCACAGAAGTGCTAGTAGATGTACTTTATGTGCATCCAAAAGAAAGTTCACACAACAAAACCCTCTCTGTAAATTTGTGAGGACTATCACATGAATTTTGAGGGTTCATTATTTCTTTCAGATGTTGGATACATTTTCTCCCAGGTCAGTCTTTGGCTGTGGTGCACATGATAACATTCAGGAGAAAAGAGTGCCCTGTGTTTGGTCAGGGTACCCCGTGGCATCCGTGGGCTTTGGCTCAGCCACACTCACACATTCCCAACCAGCCAGGAAGCCACAGGAAAGGGCTTCAGGAGGTAGGACTACACACCTGAATACTGGTTTGAGTACAGCCATAGGAAAACCGTTTTTTCCAAAATTTGCAGAATAAAACCCTTCTGTTGAAGATACTGAATCTCTCTAGTGAAAAGAAACACAGGCACGAAAAGTGCCTTTCCCCATCAACTAACTGAAGTTACTGTCCTGAATGTAAACTTAGAAAGGGGATGAAATTTAGTGCAATTTATTGCTAGAGCAGTCAGATTGCAAAAAAAAAAAAAAAACAATCCCTCCCAGAGCAACACTGACCTCAATAAAAGGGATGCCAGGGCTGAAATTAGACTGTGAGGTTGAGTCCTACCTTCTGTCGTAAGGTCTGTGAAACCCTCCTTCCACGTTCACAGGTGTTTTTATTTTTTACCTTCAGAAACTGCCACGTATTTCTTGGGATTTTTGGGGGAAAGGGCTTGCTCCGTGCCTGAGCTGCCAGAGCCTCTGCACTCCCTGTCCTGGCGAGAGGAAGAAGCAACAGAGTTTGGAGCACAAGTTTCAAACTCCACTTCTGCCACCACCTTCTGCCTCCACCAGCTTTTTTTTCCAGTTTGCGAAACATTGTGTTTTCCTGAAAAAAAAGATATTTGCGTCCCAGTGGATGAGATGGAATTTTAATAGCAAAACGTGATTTTGTATAAGACTGTCTTTACTGTAAAATAAGTTATGCTGCCCTACAAACAGGGTTGGGATCAAAAGGCTGCTGTATTTTTTTTTTTTTTGTCCTTTTTTTTTTTCTACTAGGCACTTTTTTGCTTTTCCCAGACTTTTTTTGTGTTTTTTTTTTTTTTAGACACTTTTTTTGCTCTTCCCAGTTTTCATAAAAAGTAGACTCCCCATCCGTATGTGACTGGGGGAGGGAGGGATTTCATAATGGGCCTGGTGCAAGAAGAAGACGAAGGGGGAGAGAGAGGAAAAAAACCCTCTAAGCTTTAATTTTAATTCTCCTGCCTTTATTTATCTGATTTGTGGCCAGATGGTGGTGAAGCAAGGCAACCCCTTTGTGCAAATGAAGCCCACATGTGAAAGTCCTTCTGTAATGTAATCATTGAGACCGGAAGGGTTCATACTGTGTCTGAAAAGAGACAATGGAGCCGGGATATATCAACATCGCCGAAATCGAGTTCATTTGCGATGCAGGCCCTTTGACTATGGTTGTCATGAAAACTTCCTACTTTGATCAGCAGAGGGTGGAGAGAAAAAGAAGAAGAAGAAAAAAAAAGAAGTCTTCTAAAGGGGCAGGGATGCGGCGCGGGTGTTTGCTGTGCACTTGGCTCCGGTTCACGCCCCTTTCCGGAAGACGCAACAGGGAGAGGAGCATCTTGCACCTTGACCTGTCTAGACGGGGCGCGAAGTTTGGGGGTTTTTTTTTTGTCCCCGTTTCCAAGGGCGAGGGTTGCTCTTTGACCCCCACCACCAGCGGTGGTGGCTCTCAGGGCGTAGGTAGCAGCCAGAGGTTTCCTGCTGAATTCTCGCCGCGGCCGGGAGGGAAGGGGATGGACAAAGACACGGACCAGCTGTTCGGAAATAAAGCTGAAATAGTAGAACCTGGGAGAAGCTAGGTTTTGTAAGCTATTATTTTCTGCACAAAACCCCTGGGAGGTATTAAACAGCTGCATCTGAGCTGGCGAGCAGCGGCTAAAAGACAGAGCAACAACTGAGAGCCCAGGACTTTGGCAAACTCCACTTCAACCAGAGAAACAAGTGGCTGGAGCGCCAAGGGCTTTCATGGCCCGAACGTCCGCCGCCGGCCGTCTCCCTTCGCCGCGGTGTCTTCGGGCTGCCGGGAGGTTTCCAAGGGGGAGGCTGGCTTTGGAGGAGGGCGAGGGGCGCGGGGGGCACGGGGGTGTGAGCTGAAGGGCCCACGCAGGTTCTCCAGGGCCACCTTATCTGGAGCTGACGTTTTTAATTACGTGTGTAATGTAATGTGTCGACGGTTCTACATAGCGAGAGGGATGCTCTTTTTGCTCTTCCTGCCATCTAACTAGGCATTATCTGTATGAAGTGTGGCGTTTTGGTGATGTAATAAGCAAAAAAAATCAGTTTTTTCCTCTATGATGTTTCTTTAGCAAAGTCAGAGAGCAACTTAACGGAGTTGTTGGGGCAGAAAAGGCAATGAGATAGATTTACTCCTAGGCGAGGGGAGAAAAATCTATGCAGACTATAGAAAAAAAATCAGTATTTAATCTGATGTTTACAAACCTTTGAAATCTGGGGTAGGCCACCATAACAAACGAGTAACCTTTTATTTTCCAGCTACAGCTGTGTCAGCGTGCCCACTCTTTCTCATCAGTAGGAAATTCATGCAGATTGTGCCTTGTTTTAATATTCTTGCCATATTTTAACGTGGTCTGTACTGGTTCCTCCCAGAAACTGGCTGAGTATTTTGTGGTAACACTGCATTTTGTCAGATGCTTTATAACGTTATTTAGAAACTTATTTGGATCTATTAAGGGCTTCATAAATATGAATAAAGCGTTTACAAAAGGCACATCACTTGCAGAAGTAACCCACGGATTAGACCATATGCTTTATACATTACAAATTTCCTAAACTTTAACAGTTCCAAACTACATTTTACTCATAGATTCTTTTTCTAAGTGATTAAATATAAATTAGCATTTCCCAGAAAAAAAAAAAATCTCTGCTGATTTATGTGCAGGAAATAAGGGAATTGTACGAATGGCTAAAATCCAGATTGCTAACTGGAGTTTCAAATATTTATAGAGAAATTAGGGGAGGAGGGGAGGGATGTCATCTTTTTTTTTTTGCTTAGGCCTTGTGGTGTAGAGATGGGTTTTTCTCAGCTAATTCTGCTACAAACACCAAGGTGCTCTGCCTGGCTTCATGCCAGTGCCTTCTTCAAAATTATATTTCATATATTTTTCTTTAATGCTTTTGGGGTCTTTTTTTTTTTTTTTAACTGTTGTGGAAAGTGAACAAAAACAAACCAAAAAAAAAGACCCTGAAAAGCCAGGGGGTTGTGCTGGCTGTGGCCTTCTGAGCAGCTGAAAGAAGCAGGCGAGTGAACGAGTGAGGAGCACAGGCACAGCTCTGCCTCTGTCACTGCCAGCTCACGGTTATTGCGTGTCCTGGCAGGTATTGCTTTGATTTTTTCAGTCGGGCACAGCAAAGGGCCTTTATTTGAGTGTGTGGGTGTTTGTGTGTGTGTGTTTGTGTGTGTGCGCGCGTACGACTTCCAGCGGGCAGATTTTCTTCCACTGTGTTTTTTCTCTGCCCATGTTAAAGGGCTTCCCCTTGTTTATGGGTCGAAGGCTCTATTTTGGAGACAGGAATTCCCTCTTAATATGCACCCCGATTTCCTAGAAGGTGCCAAACGCCGGGCTGGGTGGTGCACCCCCTTGGACCTGCACTCACCCACCCATCCCAGGGGGTAGAGACGCATTTTGGGGCACCGAGGTGAATTGCCAGCAGCTCCCTAAATGCTGGGGTGAGGAGGAGCCCGGCAGCTCTCTGCTGTCGACCGTTCTATCTGCTCTGAAATCAGAGCTGCATCTGCAAGGCCAGGGAGCTGCATTTGTGGCACATCGTCACCACTAATATCAGACTACAAAATGGGCTCGTTTTATTTAAATTTCGAGTGCCTCCTCCATGAGTCCATGTTGAAAGGGGCGGGGGGGG